>JANHGC010009907.1:3870-21483 GCA_027560395.1 Boaedon fuliginosus | reverse complement strand
TACTCTACTCTACTCTACTCTACTCTACTCTATTCTATTCTATTCTATTCTATTCTATTCTATTCTATTCTATTCATCTCTGCTCTACTCTATTCTGCTCTGCACTATTCTGATGTTATGGGTTCCTTGGGAATTAAAACTAAGCCGATAGAAATTGTGTAAAAACTGTGGTTGTCAGAAAAGGCACTGGGTTTTTCCTTATAAGTGAAGTGAAGAAACGGGCGGTAAGAGTTGGCTTTGGCTTTCAGGGTGATCCTATTAAAAGGTGGACAAGATCCATAGTCTTCGACATAAGAGGCAATTTGTTTTCCATGTGCACCAGCAAGGAGTGAAGAGAGGCGGGGTATAAATTTAATAAATAATAATAAAAGGAGGATTAGAAAATGAAATCTTTGAATCAAGCTAAAAATGACTTAGAAGATAGAATCACCGCGCTGGAAGGGACCTCAGAGATCTCCTAGTCCAATGTCATGGGCATATCGGCCCTGTAGCTTCCTTGACAATCATATGGGAACATTTGTATCTTCTATGTTAATTTCTGGAAGTTTCCCCACTCTCCGTCTACAATGTGGGTAATTTATGGTGATTTCCCTTCTATGTTTTAACTAGTTTCAACCCTGCTTTGATTTATAAGTTCAGCCAAGTAGGTTGAAGTAGGTTGTATGAAAAGAAGAGCTGCTAAAATGAACTTTCCTCTAGTGATCCCGCAGAGCAATTGTTTTCTTGGCTAGCAACACCTTTGAGGTGAAGCCCACTTACCTAGGACTAACTCTTGTTGAACCCAGTAAATAAGACCCTCTTGAACGCATATTTGTTTGACGATTTTCACCTAGGATGCCCTACACATTGTTTGACGCAGGTGTTTTGTGGAAGATACAAATATATATTTGCATATCTTTGTGTCGATAACAACTGCCTTCTGTCCAGTATTGAAAGCATTCACAAAGCACACCAAAATGACATGCAAGCTGCTCAGATGATTTGTAATTCAGAAAGAAAATGACTTTCTTCTCACAGAAAGCAAAAAATTGTAAGCTTTTCTGAAGTGTTCTCCTTCTTACCAAACAGAACAGAGAGCAGAAAACAGTATAAAGTCTCCCCCAAAAGTAACAATAACAAAAAACCCCACCCCAGGTGTTTTCCATCAGAAGAGAAAAGAGTTCCATGCACACTCCTTCCTTAATTTATTGGGTTCAGTACTTCGTTCAGTTCAGAGGAAAACATTTCTCTCAGTAGGAAAAAAAGTGTTGGAAAAACATAGAACATAACAGAATATCAGAGTTGGAAGGGATCTTGGAGGTCTCGTAGTCCACTCCCCTCCTTGAATGGCAGACCTTATACCATTTCAGACAAGTGGCTGTCCAGTCTCTTTTTAAAAGCTTCCACTGATGGATCACCCACAATTTCTGGAGGTTAAATTTCTCCTTAGTTCTAAGTTGGTTCTCTCCTTAATTAGTTTCCATCCATTTTTCCCATTTAGTGAAAGAAGCAAGCAAGCAAAGCACCAGGAGTCCTTTAATTTAAGTGAATTTTCATTCTCTTATTACAAACAGAGATTGGCACAGTTAACCAATGCCAGGTTAGCATAGAAGCCAAGATGTTCACCTGAGAATTCACCCATAAGTTGATCATTTTCAGATGTTTATGGAAACAGTAGATTTATTAGTTGGATGGTTTATTCAGCTTGGACCGGGCAATGCATAAAAGGTGCAGCTTAGCCTCTTTACCTTCTGAAGGCCCACGGAAGGTCATCTGTGTTGGGTCAGAGATGAAATCTGTCAGCCCATTTTTGTTCTTTTTTGGGGGGGTGGCAGGGATGAAGGATGAAGTTCCAAAAGTACCTCAAACATCACAAAATGGGCAAACATTATGCAGCCAAAATCCAGGGATTTTGTTACATTTCAGCAGTGGAACTCAAATTGATGATGGAGAACTGCAAGTTGAAGGCTGGGGTTGGAGGCCACATGGGGCCTGCCTCTGCCCCCCACAAAGACAGCTCCCTGGCAGAACTCTTCCCTCCAGGCATTGATGTCTTACTCCCCTTCTTCCAACCCAAGCCTTCCACCCCCACCCCACCCGCACGCCCCACCATCCTGCCGTTCCTGATGAAGCTTCTTGGATGAGAAGCGAAACATCTTCAAGGAAAAAACAAAGGAAGTCCACTTGCCTTTTGAAAAAGCAGCTTTGGGACAGCCCTGACCTTGGATGCTGGGGACTCTCCTCCCACCTTCTCCCAACCGTCCTTCTCTCAGCAAGAAGCCAGTGGGTGTCACGCACCTTGCATGCCCTCCAGGCGAAACGTCCTGTGCTCCACCACCCCGCAGCTTCGATGAGGCCCATATCTGAGGGTCACCAGAGCGTTCTTTGGCATCACTGGGCCCGCTCTAGGAGGCCTCCTGAGGAAGGAGGAAGCCAACGGAGGGTGGAGCTGAAACACGGCCTCCCCTGCTGCCTAGGAAGCTGTGGTGGCTTTGACATCACCCACAGTAGCCATGGCAAAGCTTGTCGTTTCCTTAGGGACGCAGCAGTGTCACAAAGGGAAAAAAATGTTGGTGCTCAATTCTGTGGCGCTCCGTTTGCCGGGAGAGGGAGGGAGGGAGGGAGGGAGGGGGAGAGACTCTGCAGATCTTCAAACTGACACATTGGTGATATTTTGATGACTTGGGAAAGGGGTGCAGATTTTTGTCATGCGCTCAAACTGCAGTCCTTTTCTTAAGGATGAAAACGCCTCTATTGGGCTCCTAATCCCATAATTTGGCTTTTAGATCAGAGCCTGGTGTGAACTCAGCCAGTCTGTTCTCTGAACTGTAGCTCAGCATTGCAGTGAACCCCAGTCAGGTGGGCCCTTCCTGGAGCTTTAATAGGGCTTGAACGGGCCTCTCCAAATTTTTATTGAGCAAATTTATTGGCTGCCCATCTTATCACAGGCTAATTTCATCAGGGGATCCTCCATCCTCTTCTTGAACTGCCAGAGAGAGAAAGAGAGACTTTCCAGTCCCTCAAGGATTGTGTTAATATTGGCTCCCAAGACTGATAAGGTTAGGCAAGTATTATCCCAGGATTGGGACCCCCATTCTCTCCCCAGATTGGCTACAGGACCATAGCTGAGATCACAGGAAAGAAGTGAGGCTGGAATTGGGGAAGAGAGGGACATTTCACTTGGCCTTCTACTCCAGCATTGTGAGACATCTGGAAGGAAGTAACTGGCATCTGTCACTGGCCCCAGATCCAATATGAAAACTGGTGGCACCAAATTTGAAGGACTTACAGAGGATGAAAAGGGAAGCATTGGTCTTGCAGAATCTCTTTGCTTCCGTTCCCACTCTTACTTGGGACTCTCCTCCCCACCCCAGGTGAGATATTCACCTGCCCTTTGGGCCTTCTGAAAGGCCTTGAAGACGGGGCTGGGCCAAGTAGACTGCGACCCCAACGGGGGTGCTGCACTTTGGAGGTGGCTGATGGAGTGGAGAAACAACCCCCCACCACACACACACACCCATCCCTCCTCTCCCTGTGCACCTGGCTCCTTCACTCTCCACATGGGTCAGTTTTATTTTAACTGAATTGTAAATTCCCTATTTGAATTTTAAATTTCCTATTATTTCTATTTAGGGGCATTCTAGAAGGCCTAAATCACCTCCAGTTAGACAGGTGACACACAAGTTCAATAAATAAATAAACAAATGAAACATACATACATACATACATCATACATACATACATACATACATACATACATACATACATAAATATTAGTCCATATTAGGTATGAATGGGGTACATAGGGAGCTAGTGTGCAGGTCATAGCTTGCCCTCTTTGGTGGAATGATTGATTGGCCGATTGATTGACTTTGTGCCATGATCCCGTTGGATGTTGACTCTTTGCAACCACATCGATGGATTTTTCTGCCCCAGCAAGATCGGTCTCCAGTTTGGCTTGAGACAAGCTTGAACAAGTGAGGCTAAATCACACACACGGTTCAGAATAAAACCCACCACCATTGTTTTTTATTTTTATTTTTATTCACCTTTGCAATCAACACCAATGGACTCTAAATTCTTAGTGTATACAATGTGCCATGAACTTCAAAACTGACAATGGGAACGATTTGATACCTGGGAAAATACAATCTGTAGCTCATACTGAACACAGAGGCTATCGAAATACACATTTAGATTTGGCATCGATCAATACTATGTTATAAAAATAAAACATTACTAAAATATTGACTCTAAAGTAGCACACAGTATAAAAAGTAGGGATATATTGTCACCTTGCTGCTACATCATAACTCTTATCAGCTCACCTGAATACAGTTTCTATAGCTAATAACCTGTCTAAATCCATCCAGCCATGAAGTTCAAAAGCAACTCTTTTCTTTCATCTAAAATCAACCTGTTTTAAAGCCCAGATACTCACTTAAAAAAAGAAGGAAAGAAACAGATCTCTCTCCTGTGTGCTGATTCATATACTTACCTGCCCAAAATGTTACTTTTGTATTGGATCAAACAGATGGGAAATTGACTCATGAATGCAGTTAACCCGTCTACATTTTTTTTTCAGCATAAAAAAATAGCTGTGGGATGCAAGACCTGGATTGCCATCCGGGGGGGGGGGGCGAGGAGGAATAACCCTTGCTCACATACCTCACCATAAAAATTCTCCTCTGGGAGGGAGAAAACAAAAATCAGAAAACTTACAGACACCAATAAAGTGCTTGGTTTATGTGTGCGTTCAATATATATTGCATAAATATGTAAACGTTTTTACAAATGAAAAAATTGCAGCTGTGGAAACTGAGAAGAGGAAAATTCACTGACTGTTTTGAGGCTTCCACAACCCAACCTGCCAGACTGCCCAGCGCGGGCTTTGCCGGTGTGCCCACTGAAGCTCCTTCAGATGACCTCTCCCTTCTTTGGCATCTTGTCCTTCTGCAAGGAGCTTTGGGCAAAAGGCAGGGGCGCTCCAGTGGGTTTAAAGACTAGTCCAAAAACACTCCGTTGGGTGGGTGGGATTTTGCTGATGCTACAATTGCTTACTGTGCTGCTGTTCTGTCTATATTGTGTCCGCACTATATTGTGTCACCACCAACCTGCTAGGAATTGAGGTTTTGGTAATTAGCTTCCTTTGGAAATCAAACTTTCAATGGCAAAAATCCAATTTTTGGTTGGAACTTGCAGTCCAGATAAGGTAAGGTAAGAAGACCATGTTCCTTAGAAACCAAGGGATCTGATCGTTAACCCTTAATAAATCAATATTTTTGACCTCATCATCTCCAACAATCCTTCAGGGCACGCATCCTGCAAGTTCACAACCAAATCCCTTTTTCCCCATTGAATTTGCATAGATGGCATAGATAGCCGTGAGATATACTTGCGAAGTAAGTTGCAAAATAAAATTGCATTCTCTTGTTTGGCTACAACTCACTTTACCTGACATGGAAACTTCCCTGAAACTCAAGCAACCACAAAGCATGCGCATAAGAGAAAAATAGGGTCATCGCATAATAGGTCAGCTCAATGGAAGGGTGCCCAGAATATAAATTGGGTAAGTTTTGCTTAACAATGCATGGACAAGCGTTTTGTCCAAGAGATATTGCTGAACTGGACTGGGCTGAAACAGTACTTCAGCCGATACCTTGTCAAATTTCTCAAAATATCCCTGAATCTGATCTTCTCTCTAACACCCAGTTTTAATCTGAAAGCATGCTTGTTTCTGGAATGTATGAGTACATAGCATTTCTCTGCTGCTGCTTTTATTTCTAGGAATTAACTTGAGCTCTTGGGAAAGGTTCAAGAAAAGGCCTTATATTATGCAGGACAAAGATTGAATTGTTTCACTGCATTAACCATTTCATGCAAACCAGATAGTAGATGACCCATTTCTCGGAAGCATTTCCAGGCAGATGGGTCTAGCGGTAGAGAGGAGACAGGAACAGCCATTTGGGGGAAAACAAATGTAATGCATATGTAAACAGATATAACCAAGAAGAGATAGGACTTACATTATTCTTTTTCAACCTGTTGAGTTAGCTTTGGACAGATCCTACCACAAATTTGGTTTCCATTTATGGGCACTAGACTTTAAGAAGACACGGAGAAGTGGAATCGGTTTAGATAGAGGCAACCAGAAGAAGGAAGGGTCTGAAAATAGTCCTATGAACCAAGATGGTAGGAGATGAGCACCTTTAGTCTTGAGAAGACCGAGCGGTGAAATGGTGGCCATCTCAAAAGACTTGAAAAGGAATCAAAAAGGGCTCCAGACTGCAAGATTACTGGAGAAAAATGGCAGGAAGGCCGATTCTGATGGGATGTTGGGGTAAATAACCCTAGTGAGAAAATAAGTTGACAGTGGACGCAATGACCCAAGTGGGATATTGGGATCCTTTTGTAGGATATTTTCAAACGGAGGTTGTTTGTTTTAATTTGAGGAAGGGGCTAGTGTGACAGAATGTAGTCTAGAGTCACAGGAAAGAGCGGTTCCTTCTCAACGAGCCAAGAAATAGCAGAGCTTGGAATGTCTGGTAGGCAGAAAGCGGGCTAAAATGGTTCCTCCCTATCAATTAACAGGATATATATATCTGTAGATATGCAGATAATTGCTTTAATCTGGCAAGATTCTGTCTGTAAATGAACAATAATAAACTACCCTTGACGTAACTCAACAGTACATGTCTTTCTTCTTCTCTGGGCCTGACAGCTACGACTGGATTCTGCCTCTAGGAATATGAAACTCTGATTCCATCATTCTGTGACTGCAGTTCCAAGAGCTAGGAATTTGAAGAGTAGTGAGCTAGGCAGTCTGCCTTACTAAAAGCCAGGGCATTAATGTAATTAATAATAACGTAATTATTTCAGTACAGTTCACATTGACAGACTGGATTATCAGAAAGACATCTCCCCTAGTCCTGGCTGGAGATGTCAAGTATTGAACTACAGTTACAGACGGCATGCAAAGGAAGGCTTCAACACCTGTTAAGCTCTCATCCTTCCAAGGAATACCATTGTCCTGGCACCTAAAGTTCCCATCTGCCTAGCAGAATCTCCTTCGTCCGTCTCACAGGCCATTCCGGAACAGCCCCATGATCACGCCTGCATCTCTTACAGTAGCTGGATTGTTGAATCCACAGACTTTGCGGGTTAGCTAAAGTTTTGGCATCTTTTTCTTGTGCTCCTCCATTGTGCCCTGATGATGTTCCCTACCCTGGTAATGAAGCATCTTGTAAGAAGACAAGCTCAATGAACACTAGGAATTCAACAATTCAACCCTGAGCCACATACATGCAATTTTTCCTAATGAAACGATTAAAACATGCAACATTATTACAACTTACCTGAAGAGAATATGATACAAGTACAGTAACAGGTGAAGCATTTGAGCTGGGAATTGTAGAGGGCATCAGGAATGGGGTCAAAGGACAGGAGGAATAGCTACTACTAAGGCAATGGTCACATAAGTGGGGCCAAGAGAATAATCTGAGAAAACATCTCAGACAAGCCCCCTCATGTTCACAGGAAGATGAAGTGAGGGAGGAGGGAAGCACGTTCAGCCTTGCAATATTCTGTTATTATAGCCATTGCAATGAAGCCAGTCCTGACTGATATGGCATCAGCTTCTCAGTCTGGCTTATCTTTTAGGCAGACAGTAATTAATTAATTTAGGATTCAAAATGGCCTTTAGAAATTGAAGAGAAGAAAAATGCTTTCCAATCTCCATTGGCTTCTAATCCAATCTTCTCCAGAGGATTTGACTGCGCTCTTGTGAAAGATAATTCCTATAATAGGTTCTTGGAAATATCTGACCGACCTTCAGTGTCACCCGTGGTGCTCTTTGGTTTCGCTCGAGACCAAGACCACGTGTGGACCGACCAATTGCTCAAGAGGACAAAAAGAGGGCGGAGTCATTCCAAGCCAGCAGGTCCAATCAGAGCAAACTCCATCAAAACTGGGAGTCAGATATCCATCCTTAAAATGCGGGATAAGCAGCTCTTTGTAGGAGCCCTGCTCTTGGAATTGGGGATATTTTTAATTAACACTGTTGGCACAATATCATTTCTTAAGTCCTGCTGTATTTTTTCTTAAATTGTTTGCATTGGCTTCATCACTGTGGCTCTTTGTATCCTGCTTAGACCAAAGCATATTATATATTTCATAAATGAATAAATTATAGAGAATTGGGACTCTCAGGCATGGGGTGTATTGCACGTTCACAGCAGCTATTTCTAAAATACTAGCGTTAACTGCTTACTTCACATTGAGATGAATTGCATGTAATTTCATTCTTTGGGTCAAACATTATTCATACATTTGTTCTGTGCAGCACTGAAATGTCAGCTTTCTCGATAATTTAAGCTCCCCGGCATGATAAATAGAGATAGGAATACTCGCTTAAAGAAAAATAAAGTTCTCCTGCCTCCAATAAATAGCTGGCGTTTTTACAGAAACATCACTCTACATTAAGAACGTTTTGCGAAGAGGAGGAAGGAAAAGACCACGACACGCATGGAATTAGGGTTTGGTAACCGGAGGACATCCTTCCAGTTTAGCCTGCTGGCTCGTCGAGGTTGAGCTGCATTCGCTACAGAGCTCTTTCAAGTCCATTAGACTTTCCCTTATGGCTTTGACGAATTGGCCAGACGAGGTCTCCGGACAGTTTTTGAAGCTTGAAACGCAGAATAAGATATGCCGGGACTGGGGGTTGTAGCAAGCCCCGTAGCCTTGAGGAATCACCGGCCCATAACAGCAGAACATCTCCTCCATTGCGGTAGGAACCTAATTGCAAGAACAACAAAAGAAGGTCAAGTTGAGATGGCCAACTTAAGGCCTCATGCCCACCTCTGTGCAGCTCTGGAGGTGCCTCAAAGGAGCTGATTTTGGGATTGTCATTTTGAAAGCGAAAGAAGAAGGAAATGGCTAAACCCATTCAAGATCATCATCTTCAATTTATTGAACATATTTTTAAATATCATCTGAGCTCCAAGACAGAGACCAAACATGGTGCCTGGATTGTGAAATTAATTATTATTATTTGACCAAAATCACAAAACTGCATCTCACTCACTTTGGGGAATTCACTGGAGAAAGCGATTATGTTTGGAAGAGTTAGTGGTAAAAGGAATCACAGTGCCTGGACACCATCACGGTTGGCATAAACCGGAGCGTAGGACAACCCAAAGTAGGGCACAATGGGAAGATAAGGAGAGACTGTCTGGCCCACAGGATCATCAAGAGCCAGACACGACCAAAGGGATAACTTCAGCATCATAATTGGATGATGACGACGTTTCATTATAACTCATCATCATGAGTGCAGAGAAGAGCAACAAAAATGATGAGGGGGCTGGAGGCTAAAATGTAAGAAGAACAGTTACAGGAATTGGGTATGTCTAGTTTAATGAAAAGAAGGACTAGGGGTCATAGCACTGTACTAATATTTGAGGGGCTCCTAGAAAGATGAGAGGGTTGCAATTATTCTCCAAAGCCCCTGAAGGCAGGACAAGAAGCAATGGATGGAAACTAACCAAGGAGAGAAGCAACCTGGAAGAAAGGAGAAATTTCCTAACAGCGAGAGCAATCAACCAATCCCATAGTTTGCCTTCAGAAGTTGTGGGTGTCCCATCATGCGAGGCTTTCCAAAAGTGTCTGGACAACCATTTAACTGAAATGGTATAGGGTCGCCTGTTCGAGCCGGGGGTTAGACTTGAAGACCTCCGAGGTCCCTTCCCACTCTATTTTTCTATATTCTATGTGACGTTTTCACTGGTTCCCCTCCACAACTTGACTGCCAGGTTTAGGAATTATTTCAGGAACTTCTTAGGAGATGCTTCTGGTTTGGAAAACCAAGGCTGCGAGTCCAGTTTTCTTGATCCTAATCCACTTTGAATGATGATGATGATTGGGTAGGTGGACAACCAAGCTGGCCATGCTTGTTCTTTTAATTAGATCATTTTATTATATATCTTCTCTGCAGTCTACAGCTTTGCTAATTTCATTGAAAGATAATCAGATTTTTGAGCACACCCTCTGCGAGTTCAGGGGAACCCATTACTCTTGAAATAACATTATTCCTTTGCTTGTCAATTCTCTTTCTTTGGCAACCTACTAATATGAAGGATAGCCATCTTCCCCTTACAGTCTTAACGGAACGGTTACTGAGTGTACATTTAAGAGTTGGGCTTATTCAAATCTCAGAGATTTATTATCTCGAAAAAGCCTCGGAGGCAGTAAATTCTGCACGAAGCTATTTCTTACGGACAGAGCCCTACGTTGGTCATTCTCCCCCCCCCCAGTTTGTTTTGAGTTTCATTATTGTTGTGGAATGCAAAGTTTTCTTTAAAAGCAAAATGCTGGAGGTTAAGAAATCCTTCCACTCCTGCCTTTGTTGTGTACAGGCTTTCAAAAGTGGCATTTAGCTTTTAATGGCACAGGACAGGCCATTAGTCCCGCTAACAGAGTTACAGAAGAGGCAGATAAATTTGCTGAATCCCAGCCAAAGGCCATCAAGCTATTCAGATTCCTCCTCCCCTCTTTATCCATGGATGGTTTCTTGGAGAATTTATGTATGGCTGGCTGCCTTACGCACCGTCACGTCTGAAAAAATCCCCAGACAGCATGATGAGATCGAGTGACTTATTAGATTCCTGCTCTGCCCTGTGCAGCAGAAGCTTCCCTCCAATCAGAAAAAACGTGTCTGACCTTCGGTATCTCACGCAAAACGTGAATACGGTGGGGGTTACGGTAGTTTGGTGGGTTAAGACGGTTCACACACAGAAACGTGTTACGCTGACAGGGTGAGCAGCCCAAGGAATCCAGAAACGAAGTGATCTTGACCCAAGGAGCGAAGGGAGAGAGAACAGTCTGGATCTTCACGCCTGGCAGGTCTTGGCAAACCCTGGCAAGGAAGGAAGACTTCGTAGCGCTTGGAAGCAGCCGTGGGGGGAAGGCTGAAAGACGCCAGCAGCCCTGGGGATCGGTTTCAATAAGAATGCCTGATCCGGAGCCCCGTTTGATACTCGGAATATTGGAGGGGGTGCTTAGAGGGCCTCCCTGCCATAGAATTAAGATTAAAAAAATTGAGAGAAAGAGAATTCTTTCTGGCATCATTTAGTTATTTTTTTTTATTAAATTACTTGTATCCCACCTCTATTATTTTTACAAATAACTCAAAGCAGCAAACGCACCTGATACACCTTCCTTCTCCTCCTATTTTCTCCGCAACACCAGTGAACCTGAGAGGTTTTCATGCCTAAGGTGGAACTAGAACTCACCACCGCCTGGTGATTGGCCCAAAGTCACCCAGCCGGCTTTCATGGCTAAGGCAAGATCTGAACTCACGGACGGCCAGTTTCTAGCCTTCTTAACCACGAGGCCAAACTGACCTTCATATTAAGGATATTGAATCAATTAGTTTTACTTTACTTTTAATTAAATATATTTATAAATTCTGTTCAGTTTGGTTCTTTTCTCAGCTCTTCCCAGTGGACTGCCTGCTCGGTATATTGCTTAAGGATTAAGCACGATCCTTTGACGGAATAATATTTTATATTTCTGGTTATATTTTGCTTGAACGTTTCTCAATCAGCTTTGATCCCCCTTCTGGGGACAAGAACATTGATTTACTTAAACTAGAGTTTGCCCTGTGTTTAATTTGATCCTTACCCGTGTTTGTTGCCCAAACAGACAGCTGTTGGCCATTCATTTCTCCTGTCAAAAGCCCAAGAAGTGGAAAGTCACAACATTTTAAAGAGTTGTTGAGCACCAGGAAGTCTTTAGCGGCTTCATCTCACCTTGTCACTGATTCATAAGGACTGTCACGGTGAGAATAATGGATATTCCTTCCTCTGATTAATCCCAGGAAAATTTCACTCACCTGGCTGGTGGAGAGAACAAATCGATTGCTTGCCAAATAAGTTTCATCAGTAAAGAGGTCTGGCAGTTCTCCGAAGTTTTCTCGGGCCATCTCTCGCAGCCCCAACAGATGGTTGTCGATCGCCATGCCTGTAATAGCCTGGGCCCCAAGCAGGAGAAAGAAGGCAAAATCGATCACTGCAGCAAGACGCCAGCCTGTCCGTTTGTACCTCGGGGATTAACACGAAACCATTTCCATTTTAAGAAAACAGAATAACAGCGTTGGAAGAAAGGTCTTCAAGTCCAAGCCCTGCTCAGGCAGGAAATCCTATACCGTTTCAGCCCAATGGTTGCCAAACCCCTTCTTAAAAACCTCCATTGATGGAGCTCCCCCAACTTCTGGAGGAAACCTCTGTTCCGCTGGTTGCTTGTTCTCCCTGTCAGGAAGTTTCTCCTTAGTTCCAGGTTGCTTCTCTCCTTGATGAGTTTCCATCTGTTGCTTCTTGTCCTGCCCTCGGGGGCTTTGGAGGATAGGTTGGCCCCTTCTTTTCTGTGGCAGCCCCCCAGATATTGAAAGAGTGCTATGATGTCACCCCAGTCGTCCTTTTCATTAAAGTAGACATACTCAATTTGGACAACTATTCTTCATGTGCTTTAGCCTCCAGCCCCCTAATCATCTTGGGGCTCTTCACTTTTACTCAGTGGACGCTGTGGCCGTGTTCAGCTTGATAGCCACACTTCTTTAGAAGTGGAACATCCAGGAGGACACAATCGTAGCCTTGCTGTTTGAAGGAACTCTACTGAACTCAATGGGATAAAGTAAAAAGGAGAGAAGATGACCTTGACAGAGATAAGCAGCCTTTGTTGACTGGGCAAAAGAGGATGAAGTTTTTTTAAAGTCCCGAACAATGAAATAAGATTCAGAAATGGCTCAGGCACAATCAGAGTTGTAAAATTTTGTTATCAGAATCAATCTCAACAAAGCAAAATGCTAATCACCCTATAGATTTGATTTCCTGGTCTACCTAATGGGGGCTGACAAATACAGCTCAGAATTTCTACAAAAAGGAAACTCCAGTCTGTTTAATCCTGGATTGGAGTGAGCCAGTCAAAAATCTTATTTGTTCACCGGTGCTGTTTCCTGGATTTGCTATTGTTCTTATTTTATTCTATAATTTTATCCTATATTTTTAATGCTTTATGTAAATTTGCATGATTAATCTTGTTGTATCTCCCTTCTAGGATTTTGATCATTTTGATCATAAAAGTAAAATGTGCCTAATAAATTTATAGGATGGTAATATTAAACTACTTTCATTAATCTTTACAATTGTGGATGTAGAGACTTTGCAATGCCGTGTCAATTATATATTAACTTAGGACAATTTTTCCCAGTCTGAAAAAGGGAAGATGACAATGAAAGACAGGTTGCCTGATGGGTTTATGGGCATAATGTGGGGTTCTTTATTTAAAAGATTAAAAATTTCCACCCATTTTTTTAACCATTTCATTCATTGTTCAAAGCTTTGGTTAAACAAATACTCAAAGCAAAGAATAAAGAACCGTTCATGGATCTTTAGGAAAGCAGTAAACCAATGTTGGCCTGTCTGACAGCAGAATGAATGCAAGGAAAGGCGATCAAACTGAGGTCACCATGGTTTCCTCCCATCACAAGAAATGGATTGGCGGATCAATGAAAATATTTTCCTATCTAGTGTGATTTATAAGGCTGTAAGCACTGACATGCTTCCAGGGTAGATTAATGTCCTATCTGAAGAGACAGAGACTGCTGTGTCCTAACACAATAAAGGAGGTGCCAACACATTCTTCACAAGTTGTGGGGAGGGGGACTATTTTTGCTAAGGGTACAAAGTTTAATTTATCACAACCATTTGCTAAGGAAAGAATAATTAAACAATCTAGGCTATCTAGGCTACATCTGGAATAATTGCTTCTGGAACAAAGATTGGGAAGGAAAGGCCTTAAGAACTTTGGGAGAGCCGTGCTGCATTTGCTCTAGATCCTATCAGTGCAGCATTCCCTTGGGAAACAGACGAAATGGAGAACATACATGCCAGGAGTTGCTGCTAATCGTGGTGGAATGATGGCCAGGTCCTGGGCACGTGGAACGTGGAGCCACGCCGTTCCCGAACAACACACCCCTAACAGAGGGATAGAATCAAGATCACACTTTTTAATGCCTCGGTGAGACCACGTTTGGAATATGGCATCCAGTTTTGGTCCCCACAAAATAGAAAATGTGTTGAGAGTCTAGAAAGAGTGCAGAGAGCAGCAACCAAGACAATTAGGGGGCTGGGAGCTAAAACATATGGAGAAGAGTTGCTGGAATTAGGTCTGTCTAAGGAACATGACAGCAGGGCTCCAATATCTGAGGGGCGGCCACAGAGAAGAGGAGCTCAAGCTATTCTCCGAGGCCCCTGAAGGCAGGACAAGAAGGAACAGATAGAAACAGAAGCACCCTGGAACGAAAGAGAATTTCCCTTTTCTCCAGTGAGAAATTCCAGTGAGAACAAAAACAGTGGAACTACTTGCCTCAAGAGGTTGTGGGTGCTCCATCCCTGGAGGTTTCAAGAAGAGATTGGACAGCCACTGGAACAGAGAAGACTACTTAGTTCTGGGGAGGAGGAAGAGAAGGTTAGAGACTCAGAGCTTACACCAGGGATAAAGTGATTTGGGAAATCTTTGGCAGGATTTCAAAATTCTATTATTTTGCCCTAACTAATGATAAATATCTTTCCAGAAATTCAAGCCCCACAGGATCCAACATCCAATTGAAATTCTAAACGGCTTCTTGGTCTCAAAATGACTTCAACATATAGAGATTTTGGGGGTGGAAATTTGAATTTTTTTTTAGCCTGAAGATATTAGGGTTTAAAATAAGACTACCAGATCTGGGATGCCAAAGTCTCAATGGCCACTAGATGGCAACACTGAAGTATAGCTTTGCTACCCTCTAGTGGCTGTGTAGTTGAGTAGCAAGCAAGCGATTGCACATTAAAAAGCACACGAATGCACTGGAAAGCAATTTTAACTCATTCTGTAGGTACCTTTCTTGAAATATTTAAAGCACAACAAATTTTATACCAGACGTAAAGTTGAAAATAAACAAAACAATTCTATTTCAGCCTCTGATTTCTGGAAAGTGAAGTACTTGTATTTCATAGTCATCACCATCACTAGGATATCTTTTTTTTTTTAGCAATAAACTATTTTTTATATATGAATAATATATATTAATGTACCCCTCCCCTTGGATGAATGTTGGTGAGATTGTGTTTAGTAATGTTTTAAATTGTATAAACTGTTTTTTATTGCTGTAAGCCGCCTCGAGTTCCCCTTGACTGGGGAAATGAGGCGGGGGTATAAATCCAAACAAACAAACAAACAAACAAACAAACAAATAAATGCAGTAGATGCTTACCAAAATAGTGTAACTGGTCTGAGCTGTTATTGCACTCTTAAATAGCTGCATTTTTTCAGAATTCTGTAGACAAAACAGAACACAAAGATTTTCTAAACATATATATCCATGTGGGGAATCCCACTACTTTTAATTCAGGGATTAATTCTTTTAGAACAGATGCATTAGAAAGCCTGCCCTGGGAGGAGAACTGATCCCAAACTAGAATGCAAGTTTGAGCAACATTTGCCCTTTTATTTCAAACGTTGCAATACTTCGGTTAAAACATCGTACCAAAATCAGTTTGAAAAGACATAGTTAAGCGTCAGCCTTCAAGAGAAAAACAGAGAGAAAGGTTGTAATGCTGAGCAGCTGCACAGAAGCCGATGGAGCTGAGCAGAGGCGGCTACGTTGACCGCCTGGTTTAAAGAAAGGAATACAAGTACTTTGGTTTCTACTTGGAAACCACTTCTGGACTTGGTGCTTGAGGGGAAAAAAAACGTTGACTTTCAGTTTTACTGATTCGATTGATTTGTGGTTATAGAAATAGCTAGTTTACATTATCATGGAAAAGTAAAAAATTGAGTTTCGATGTTGATGCTTTATTCTACTGCAACAGAGGGATGTTCAGGCCTTTTTTCCTTTTCTCCCTCTCTCCCTCCCTTCTCTTTTCCTCTTCCCCTCCCCTCTGTGTCCTACTCTTTGCTTTTGCGTTTTATTCTGTAAACTAATCAAATAGTGGAAAGCTGAGTAGTTACATGTCCATCTTCGTATACTGTAGATGTTGATTTCTCCTTGTGTTGTAGGCATGGAGAAAGAACATACACAAAGCTGTAGCAGTCCAGAGATAGGCTGTTCTGTCCAACCTACCATGGCTGCCTCCCCCATCATGGCTCTCCCCAAATCTGATGGATTCCAATTCTTAACGTCTCCACTCACTTAATCAGAAAGCTTCCCCAGAAGCCATGAGGATTACAGGTTCAATCTAACTGAAGCCAGTGCAATGAACACAATGAACCAATCTTTACATGCTTCAGTGGCTGAAGAAGTGGCTTGGTGTGATCAGCAAAAGAGTAGCTCACCGCTTGCAGGAGCTTTTTAAAGCAGCTACATCTTGCAGGCCTGCTCTCCTCAGCTGCTACGAGAACCCAGGCATAGATAGATACGGGTGCTTTAAAGAGTTCAGGCGGGTGCTATTTCTTTTCTCACTTGCTTTGAAGCACCTGCGGAAAACCAAGACTAAACAATGCCCAATTCTACTGATTCTGCAGGTGCATTATAGTTACCCCTTAAGGTGAGTTGTTACAGCGTCATTTGATCTTACCAAGTGGGTATAGCTTAGCATGGGATTACTTCTAACTCACCATCGCTGGGCATTTACCAAGGATTACTTGCCACTAAAGGATTCATCGTAAAATCCAGTGTTTCTTCTCTTTCTTGCTCTTCCTGTCTAAACCCCTTTCTGGACAAACAAAGAAACAAAGCCCGGCCCAGCCTATCTGCCTCAAGCCATTGACAGAGTAAGAGAATGGATCGCCTCCAATCCATGTGGAAGAAGATTTCTCTCCTTAGCTGCGCTGGGTCCTTGATGGGAGGAAAGGCAGGAATGGAAATGGGATGCCCAGAGAGACCCGACAGGGAAGCCCAAGAGTCGAGACCTGGAGAGCTGCTTTCTCGTCTACCATTCCTTTGACAAACGTTAACGCTTCGGGAGTGGCGGAGCGGATGTTGTCTACCCTCCCGCATTCATAGCGACGAAGAGAAGCACTTTCGTAGGTGGGAACCAGCCTCCTGTGCAGCCTGCAGTGGAACGACAGAAGAACCCGATGGGGTCGTGCCCGTACTTGGAGAGGCTCTAAACAGCTAGAAGAAAACAGTCGCACCCTGATCCAGGTGTATGTCTTACTCTCGCACTTTCTGTTGGGTTTAGGACTTCGTTTTTAACTATGGGAAGAGTCTAATGGCCACCTGGAATTTTGGTCCTCAGCCACCCTTTTCCAGATTCTGAACTTGTGTCAACAGTTCTGAAGCCAGGGTGTAAATGGTGGAATTTGTGTGTCTACACAGGGGTGGGATGCAATTTTTTTTGCTACCAGTTCTGTGGGCATGGCTTGGTGGGTGTGGCTTGGTGGGCGTGGCTTGATGGGCGTGGCTATGTGATCATGTGATTGGGTGGGCCGCTGCAACCCCCCACACCCTGTTTTTTGCTTAGAAAGCCACCCTGAAGCATCCTGGCAGCCAAATAGGGGTGTGGGGAGAGTCCTGGAAGGGGTGGGGTGGGGCCAGTCAGAGGTGGTATTTGCAGGTTCTCTGAACCAACCAAAATTATCGCTACAGGTTCTCCC
>JANHGC010009903.1:103967-115729 GCA_027560395.1 Boaedon fuliginosus | reverse complement strand
ACAAACAGGTAGTGGCATTCACAGTCCTCACAACCTTGTCCACATCATCAGGGCCAACAGGAACAAACTCATCCCAGGTAACTGGACTCAGACCAGCCTCTACCACCTCAGTGGACTCTGCCCAACTAGAATCCAAGTCCGACCGAATCTGAGCGATTTTGTCTGACAGATGCTGAACAAATTCCTCGGCTCTCCCCTGTAAAGGTCCCTCCACTTCCCCAAGTCTTAACAGGGAGCAAGTCACCCTAAACAGGGCATCTGGGCAGCTATCTGCTGACGCAATAAGAGCGGCACAATACTTCCTTCCCACGTGAGCTGAGAACATCATGGATGGGTTACGTGCCCCTCCCTCTTTTTTGCTGTTAAACTCCAATTCCAGCAAAAATGAAAAATGGTGAGGAATCCTGGAAATAGTAGTTTCAGCAAGGCTTAGAATTTAGATGGAAGACCACAAATTTTTGATCTAATGGAAAACAGAAGTGCTCCTACACTGGAGGTTTTAGAAGGGATTGAACAAACATCTGTCTGAAATGTTATATAATGTTTCCTGCTTGAGCAAGGGGTTGGACTAGAAGACCTCCAAAGTCCCTTCCAACTCTATTATTCTGTTATTTGTATATGCTGTACACATACGCAATTTATGAGCAATTCTACTAGGAAAATGGTAGCAAGAGGAGAAATATTACAGATGGGCCATAGATATTACTTCCTTGCTTGTTTTCTAGAACCTGCAGCTAGCTAACCTACTTGCTTTTTAGATAGGATTGTGTAAGAATAATCTACATGAAATGCCTTGGGAAATATTTTTGATACTCGTGTTCCAAGTATATGTTGCACCTGTTAATGCATGTTTTGAATAGAGTACAGCAAGCCATTGAACTGTATTGCAATGATTTCTGAAGGTTTCAAAGCACTGGGTGTAGCCTATTGCTGAGAATTTCATGTACGATTAGACTCCCCATCTTTAACATCTTTGGTCTGAAAGGACTTAGGAATTGTTTCAGTTCTTCTTGATCTGACTTTATTAAGACGGGACTGTTCTTGTTTCCAAGAAACTTGTCAACATCAGGACTTCGGATTATGAATGTCATAGGAAGGCTGTAAGTGGATAAACTTCAGTTAAGATAACTAGAAAGTAGAGATGCAACCGAGTATTGACAATAATGGAATGACTACATGTAAGTAACATGAATTTTTAAATCAGGACTTGTGAATCTACAGCTTGTATGTGGTTTTTAGACATACAACATTTTTGAAGATGCCATAATCTCTTTAAGATCTTAGTGTTTTTTGGACACTGCAAGGCTTTTATATTGTAATCTGTTTCATAACTGGGTCTTCGTGAAACTGGCATGCTTCTAAATAAGTATTTTTTCTATGCACTTACCCTGTCTTACTCATGGAATTAACCTGGAGCAGAAGAATCCAGGAGCAATGTATTTTACTTTAATCCATCCTGCATTTTCCCACCATTTTTATTAACACAGAAGGAGACTTCATTTAGGAGTTATGGAAGCAACCTCAAGATTTTTGTGTTCTAGGCCTTCTAAAGATCTAAAAGTAACTTAGTATAGTCCAATAAATACTTTCATTTCAAAGCCATGCAGCTATAGCTTGCCCCAAATAAATTTAATCCAGTCAAATCCAACTGTTTCTCAGCCCATCTATGACCCTTTTCTATTTATTTCCAAAAAGCTCTCAAAATATTTTTGCTTGGTGAGATGCGAAAGAATCTCTCCCTTCAGACCTAAAAAATAATAACCCATATATTTCCCTTTTGGAACTTCTTTAATTCTGTAAAAGTAGTCAACAACCGCAAAGGCCAAGGTGAATAGACAGGATGAGCAATTCATTTGTGCTCCTCCTCATGAGGAGACTGAAGAACAGGAATAGCAATTTTGCTTACACTACAAAGGAGTTTCAAAGGACACTATGTCTGCTAACCTCACTTTCTAATCACTTTTGGATAGTTGCTTATTAACTATTGTCAAGCTACTGTAGACTTTTGGAATGAGAAGTTTGAAAACACCAGAAGAATTTGCCTTAAATCCTGAATGTCTGTGGAGATTCTCAGTCATCCAGCTCATGGTTGTCCCAGAGGTGCTTTTTTTCCAAGAGGCAACTGGACCTTCTGGTTTTTCTTTGAAGACAGTTCGCTTCTCATCCAAAAAGCCCTCTCTCAACAGAGCGGAAAGGATACAACATCATCTATCTCCAGTCTGCAACACAGTCCTTTCAACAGTTCTCAGAAGGCTCCACACTTATTTGTACCACTCAGGTGACCCTGACAACACAGATAAACCTGTAAGTGACCTTAACAACTCGCTAAAAGGATGCAAATGACCAGCTGTCTGCAAGGGGTATAAATCCTTCCATTCCCCACCATCCTGTCAGAGCTTTAAGAAGTTTCTTGGATGAGAAGCAAAACGTCTTCAAAGAAAAATAAGAAAGTCCAGTTGCCTCTTGAAAAAAAAGCACTTTTGGGACTTCAATCTTGAATGGAAGAAAATGTTAATCGCAATCTTAAGAATGTAAAATAAAGAGCCAAAAACTTAAACAAGACTTTGATCTTAGGAAGTTATAAATGCAAAGCCCATCATTTTCTCCAATCATATTTGCTCCTCTCTCCTCTCACTCCTCTCTCTCCTCTCTTTCTCTCCTCTCTCTTCCTCTTCCTCTTTCTCTCCTCCTCTCTCCTTGTCTCTCTCCTTCTTTCTTTCTCTCTCCTCTTCCCCTCTTTTTTTCTCTCTTTCTCTCTCCTCTCTCTTTCTCTCTCCCCTCCCTCCCTCTCTCTGTCTCTCCTCTCTCCTCTCTCCTTCTCTCTCTTTCTCTCTCCTCTTTCTCCCTCCTCTCTCTCCTCCTCTCCCTCCTCTCTTCTCTCTCTTTCTCTCTTTGCAGTATTTGGTTGTATAAAATTGATCAGTATCGGGTGTTCTTGACCTCTTGGGTTAAACAGAGTATTTCCGCCCCCCCCCCCCCGTGCCATTTCATTCCCCGCTCATGGACGTAGACTCAGAAATGAAAAGAAAATGCCTTTCTTTTTCAGAAAGTAGATCTTTTATTCTGAAATGGGTTTGTTAGGGGGTCTCCTGCTCAAGCAGGAGCTGGGGCTAGAAGATCTCCAAGGTCCCTCCCAACTCGTGTTATTCTGTTATTTTCAGAACAAACTTCATGGGACTCTTAGAAATTCAGGTGGTCAATCTCTCCTCCCTTTCCATCCAAGTGCTTCCTTAAGAAAATTAATCAAGCGACTAGATCTTTAGGCCGGTCTATCGGAGCCTTTGATAAAGTCACCCTGGGGTGGCCTTGCCTGGAACATTTCCTTCTAAAGCCCAGGGATGATCTTCTTCATCCGTCTCCTTTTCTACTCCAGTTAATGAGATCCAAGTCTAGTCCACTTGAGTACATGTTAGCTTCTCCACAATAACTTACAATTAGTCTTCTCCCATTCCGCTGATGGAAGGCAGGGCGTTCTGTAATTCACTTTGTCCCACCTTTATTGATTCGGTGGCAATGATCCAAACGCTGGGGGAAAAATATATATATATTTTCTATCTTGTTGTCCTATCCTCAGAGTATGTCAGGTGAAGAGCAGTATCAGTAGCATCAGAAGGGCTTCTCAAGGTTTATTTTCCAGTGTGAAAGCAGCTTATGTTTAATTATAGGTACTTCCAAGGGCACCGTGTTCTTTTGTGATGTCTTTTTTCTTATCTTGGACTCATTCTGCTTACCCTAACACATTCGCCTAACCGAGTTCTTCTCCACCGACAAAACACATTTCATGCGTTCTGCTTAAGAACTGTATTAAATATTTAAGTACCTCATTATCTCCTCTGTTTTGATTGAACATTTACATTTTGCTTCTCGAGGAGCTTATTGAAAAAAAAAATCATTTAGCATTAGCATTAACACTTCCAGTATAACATTATACTGGAATATACACGGGTGGAAACTCATCAAGGAGAGGAGCAACTTGGAACTGAGGAGAAATTCCCTGACAGAACAATTCATCAGTGGAACAACTTGCCTCCAGAAGTTCTGGGTGCTCCAACGCTGGAAGTTTTGAAGAAGAAATTGGACAACCCTTGGTCTAAAGTGGCATGTTTCCTGCCTGAGCAGGGGGTTGGACTAGAAGACCTCCACGGTCCCTTCCAACTCTGTTATTCTGTTTGGTTTACATTGAGCTTTTGCTATGCTGATTGTCATTTTGGACTAACCAAACACGAGCCACATAGCCCACAATCACATGATTATTTAAGGTAGATAGGATTACGGAGTTCAATATTTAATACATCTGGGAAATGGTGTATTTTTTCAATTCCATGTATTGAAACATCGTTGCTTATTTTCTTTTATTTTTTAAACAGACGCCTGAACTTCCTTCCTTTGCTTGAAACTAATCTAGCATTTGGAATGAGAAGGAGAAATCTCTTAGATTTCACACCTCACTCTCCATGTTTAAAGGTTTTTAAATTTCATGTGCGGTATTAATTTGTCTTCCCTGATGACCTCTTTGGCAGGGAGACGAAGGAGAGAGAAAAAAAATTTCATTTGGTATCAACAGAAGAGAATATTTGCAGTTCAGGGTTGAGCTGCGGGCTCCTTGGTGCTCTCTGAGCTTGGTGGTTTTCTTGTAGACGTTTCATTACCAAACTAGGTAACATCATGAGGGCTCTGATGGCTCTGAGGATGCTACCTAGTTTGGTAATGAAATGTTTGCAAGAAAACAAGCGAGCTCAGAGAGCACTTTGGACCCTTCATCCTCTCCTGGATTAGTTGCCATCCATTGCTTCTTGTCTTGCCTTCTGTCAATAGATGAAAACTAACCAAGGAGAGAAGCAACCTCTCTCTACAGTAAGGAGAAATTTCTTGACAGTGAGAAGAATCAATCAGGGGAACGGCTTGCCTCCAGAAGCTGTGGGTGCTCCAGAAGCAGCTTGCCTCCAGAAGACTGGACAGCCGTTTGCCTGAAATGGTATAGGGTATTCTGCTTGGGCAGGGGGTTGGACTAGAAGATCTCCCAGGTCCCTTCCAGCTCTGTTATTCTGTTGCCGGTGAGGTCCAACACATCACATTTCTCATAACAAAATAGCGTGGTTTCCCATCTGAATTTCATCATTTCTTTTGTTGATTATCGCAGCTGCTGGGTGTCCTTTCTTAATGAACAGCTAATGCATGGTCGCATATCCAAATATTCAGGAGTAATTTGGATAGTTTTTTTTTTTAAACGCCAGTACGTGTTTTTATGATTGCTGCATTGAAGACCTTCCAAAACATTTTTTTTTTTCATATATCTGAAAGCTACAGCAGCCAAGAAATAACCACAAAGGGTCATTGTACACGGTGTTTGGCAAATGTCAAACTTGAAAGCCAGATGGAGCACTGGATCTTTCTTAAGAGTGGCCAGATTGCTCTTTTTCATGCTGAAGTTGGAAAAAAAATGCATCAAAGGAGGCTTGAGATATTCTGGTCAGCAGTGGCAGTGAAAGAGGAATGAACAGTTAATAATAATAATAAAAAACCCCCCCTGCCAACCCTTAGATCTGGTTAGATAATAGAGGTAAACATTAGAAGGTAAAAGATTATTACCCTGTACAAGTAAATGATGAAAGACTATTATATATATGTAAACAATATACTATTATTACTATTATCATTATTATTATTATTACCTTGAATACGTAGATCGACTCAGACAATACACTGTTCATTAAGCACTTATGTTGATTAAAGAAAAAATGTATAAATTAAAAATATATATTAAAAAGGACCTGAACAGAACAGCATACATCAAAATCTGAAGACCCTGAAAAAAATTTGTGGCGATGCCCCAATGGGTCTCATGTTGTGCTGTGAGTGACAGCAGTACTTAAGGGGAAAAAACCCAGATGTAAGTAGATGGGCAGGAAGGAACAGTGCAGAACTTCTAAGGGGGTTCCAGAAAGTGAGTTGTGTCGACGAACGTGCCCTATCTTGCCCACTTAATGGTTCAAAGAGGATTCACATGTTCTTAACCTTCTGTAAGAACAAAATGGAACAGAAGTGTGAGGGAAATGATGGCTTGACTGACAGATCGTTGGAGATGCTCCTAACCAAAGGCGATGCTTGTAGTAGCTGCTTTGAATCAACAACTATCTTTATTGAATAAATGCAAACGAAAGGAATAAATGGCTAACTCTGTTGTTTCTATTAGGTGAAGATGCAGACATGCAACAGGCATGCCTGCTCCTATTCAAAGCATGGAACAAAGAGCACATGTGGAAGAGTGGGGAGGTTTTTTTATACATAGGTGAAACCCCACCTCTGCCTGTAGGTGGTGAAGGCGGGAACATCTGGATGCTAGATGCTCCCACCTAGTGGTCATAGGGATTAATGCCATGGCCACCACCTGTTAATGATTTTATTTAACGAGAAGCCCATACAGGCCGCCAAGATATCCAAATTGCAAACTGTTCACGGCTCAAAGGCAGATTTTTCCAAAGGGCTCTAAGTATGCGCACCCTTCTAAACTATTTCTCCTGGCACCCTGTTGGCTGCCACTTCTTTGTCAGACAAGTGTACAATTCTCACACAGCAGCTGCAAGACTGCATATGGATGTGCGTGAAAATCTGTTCGGGGCAGCAAGCCAACACAACCATTAGAAGAGGCTGGATGGGAATATCTCATCCACTCCTCTAAAACCAGCCAGTAAGAAGAGAGTCGATTGACCTGGTCTAAATTTCTGGTCCTATTTTTGTTTTGTTTCTTTTGTATTTTTTTTTATAATCTGTCTCCGAGGATGTCACCTATAAAAAGAAATGGCACAGCATTTACTAGTAGGAAAGCAGGAACAATGGTCTCCCGAGAGCAAAATAGAGGATACTATGACAAATTTATGATTACATTATTATTAAAGAAAAAAAAGATATCTAGAGTGGTTTTTGATGTGTCTCTATTCTAGTGCTTTTACCAGTAAAGTAGGAAATCACAGTCTCTCTCTCTCTCTCTCTCACACACACACAAACCCACATCAAAACGTATTTTTGGAGGACGCAATAACCAAATTTTTTGGGAGCCTGTTTCCAAAGTGTAGTCAAGAAAGTGAGATGGCTCGGTCCATCCATTTAAGGAATAATTAACAGAAGAAGTTTTCCTTGAAGGTTGAAATGCCTAGGGTTTATTTAATGAACTTTTTTGGGTGTGTTTTAGTTTAATTGTCTGTGCCAGCATCCTTTCCCGCAATCTGGGACTTGTGTTCTTAAATTTCTTTGGAAGATGCAAAATGGTTTGATTTGGAATGTGTTGTGCCTGGCTGTCCAGTTACCAAAGTCCTCCCCTACGCCAATAAATTGCTTTTTAAAAATTTCTCTCTCAAGAGCAAGGATTTATCAATCTCAGGATGTATGGACCGACTCACCGAATGAGGGCTGGGGAATTCTGGGAGTTGAAGTCCACGTATCTTTAAAGTTGCTTGAGGTTCAGAAACACTGGAATTCGACACAGCTTTGATTCATCCAGTCCTGGCAAAAATCCTTTGGCGAACTGCATAACTTTCATTTGTTGCTTTTCCTGTCCAGGCTTTTTTGAATACGCCTTCTCGAGATGTCCAGTTTTGAGCTTCTGGAGGCACCTTCCTTCTCTTTGCAATCCCAGAATTGTATTACTTCCTTTTTTTTTAGCTCTCTCTTTTCGTGCGTGCAAAATACTTTTATTTGTTTTATAGTAGTTCTCGACTTACATCCATCCGTTTATTAGTGGCTTACAGAGTTTAAATCAGTATTTCTCAACCTTGGCAACTTTAAGGTGAGTGGACTTCAACTCATCTTAAGTGGAAATCCACATACAGGCAATTTGTTTAGACCATTTGAAGTTAGGATGGCCTGGAAAAAAAGTGACTTATAACCGTTTTCATGCTTACGATTATTGCGGCCTCCCCATGCGATCAAAACTCAAGACGCTTGGTAACTGACTCATATTTATGACGGTTTACAGTGTCCTGGGGTCACGTGATCCCATTTTGTCACCTTCTGACGAGCAGAGTCAATGGGGAGGCCAGATTCACTTAGCAACCATATTATAACTTATGAACTGCAGTGATTCACTTAACAACTCTGGCAAGAAAGCCATTAAAATGGGGCAAAGCGCACTTAACAACTGTCTTGCTTAGCCACAGAAATGTTGGGCTCCATTGTTGTCGTACGTCGAGGACTAGCTGTCCTTAAACTTGATAGTCAGCTTCATGGCTGTAATGAAGGTTTGATCTGAATAGCTTAAATTATGCTGAGAAGTGAATAAAGCCACGATTGAGCTGTTTTGGAAAACCAAATGTACCAGCTGCACTTTTAGTAACTAACACTTTGCGATAATCCAAATAGGATTTTGCTATAACTATACCAGCAAACATGCAGTAATTTAGAGGGCTGAACTGACTGAGTAACACAACACAATAACAGAATTGGAAGGGACGTTGGAGGTCTTCTAGTCCAACCCCCTTATCAAGCAGGAGACCCTATGCCATTTCAGACAAATAGTTGTCCAGTCTCTTCTTAAAAAGCATCCACAACTTCTGTTCTACTGGTTAATTATTCTCAATGTCAGGAAAGTTCTCCTTAGTTCTGGGATGCTTTTCTCCTTGGTTAGTTTCCACCTGTTGCTTTTTGTCCTGCCTTCAAGTGATTTGGAGAATAGGTTGACCCCCACCCTCTTCTTTGTGGCAGCCCCTCAATTTGGAAGACAGTTACCATGTCTCCCCTAGTCCTTCTCTTCATTAAACCACATATACCCAATTAATAAAACATAGAATAATAGAGCTGGGAGGGACCTTGGAGGTCTTCTAGTCCAACCCCTTGCTCCAGCAGGAGACCCTACACCATTTCAGACAAATGGCTGTCCAGTCTCTTCTTAAAACCTCCAGTGATTGAGCATCCACAACTTCTGGAGGCAAATTGTTCCACCAACAAATTTTTCTAACTGTTGGGAAATTTCTCCTTAGTTCTAAGTTGCTTCTCTCCTGGATTAGTTTCCAACTGAGGCTGTTAGAAATGGGGAAGGTTATAAGTCTCCAGACAAGATGCTTTTGACTCTCTGTAGAATTTGGATGCCTTACTCTCCTCCACCCCCTCCAGAGAAGTTATTTTCAGTAGATTAAGTTAAAATGTTAGTTTGGCCTTGAGTGAAATTCTGCTTAACCCAATGCTCCACATCCTCTCACTTCCACCTTGTGTCTTCTTTTGCAAGTCTTTGCAAACAGTAATGAATTCTTTTAAACCTTTAATTTAGGAAATGGAGTGAATTATGCAAAGTAAGTGGATACATGCAAATTATTTATCTTGCTTTGTTTGCTCAGGAGGTTCCAGAGACTGTTGACTGAGGATTGTAATCCTGAATCAACAAGGCCTGTTTTGTGTAGATAAGAAGTAGGGCAGTCCTAATACATGTCAATATTCCTTATCTGGTGGTTTTTTACTCGTCGCTTACACGTGGCAGGTAATTTTGTGTCTTCTTTACCTTGGATAGTAGGAATAGCAACACTTTTGCTGTCGATAATGGGTGGACCATGTAGGTATCCTCTAAGGCAGAGCTGGGGAACCATGGCCCCAGAACAGAACAGAACAGATTTCTATCAACTCTCAGAATTTTGAGCCAGCCATAGTTCGCCCACCTCTGCCTTCGAACCTGAGTCTTACACATTAAAGTGTCTGGCTCGGGAATTCTGGGAGTTGAAGTCCACAAGTCATAAAGGGACCATGGCTCCCCATCCCAGCTGTAGAGGTCACTCTGTTTTCAAAACCATGCGCTTTGACACAAGTTTGTTCTCCTGCATAATGTGAACTTCCATGTCTCGGTATTAAAGTCAGTCTTCCCAATGTTCTTGAAGAGTAAGGGGGCCTCAGCTAATCAACAAATGTGTGAGGAGTCCTTTCTCAATGGGGTTGAGAGTAGGTGGGCTTTTATACATTCTTTGGGGGCTTGTAATTGAGATACCTTTTCCTGTGTAAGAATGTGCCCTTCAATATTTTAATGGCTGTTGCCAGATTCCAATGGGGTCACGTAGGGGTCATGGCTGGCTCTACAGGCAAAAAGAGAAATGCAAATCCTTGGTGTTTGTCTGAGCCAATCTTGTCAGCTTTGGCTTGCCTTATTGTGTTGCTTATTTGGAGTCTCTTGGCTTTTGAATAGGTTGGCCCAGTCTTTCTGAACAGGTACAAAATCTCCATTCCTAAAGACCAGTCTCTTCAAGTTTCCTCTTGAGGTTGTTTTCCTATGGCAGGAAGACTGGGGCTGCTTTCTGCCTTTGTTAAGATTCTTCTCCATTTCTCCTTTAGGGGAAATATTCTATCCTGCCTCGTTTTTTGTAATATTAAGAATAAATGATATTTTAATCTGGGGAAGGGTGGGCCTTTTTGCACTAGTTCTATTACATTCTTGATTGATAACATCTTGAAGCTTGGTATAAGATGGGTGGCTGTATATATGTGTGTGTGTTTAAAATGTATCTCCACACATATTATTTGCAGGGAAAGCACTGAGACAATGGGCAATCAAAGAGTAATATGAAAGTTAATAGAGTGAAATTCTACCCAGGAATGCTAAGAAAACGATAAGTGTATAATGAATGCCTGTTCTTACATGTTCTCTGTTGTGCTTTTCTTCCTGTGCTGATTATTCCTTTGCATATACTTTTCTAGTTTTTTTGCTCTACTTTACATCCAGAAATGCTTTGCAATAAAGTTATAGCAATACAATAAAATATGCAAACAACTATCCATCGCTTCATCATTGAAGCTTATAAACTGGGACTATTTCGTTGCCTTGAAGATCCGAATTTCAGTTTTTATGTGAAGAAATCACTTCAGTATACAATTGGATTTAAACAATCTTGGATGAAGGGGTCATCTTCATCTCTAAAATCGTCACCGGTGGTTAAAAAAAAAAAGCCCCTGACTTTTTTATTTGAGAATGTTCTGCACAATAACTAAGCATCTGTAACCTTATAATAATTTATTTAGTTGTTTTCAAAGTTTAATACTTGTTGGCTAGACATGAATTGCAATAAAGAACAACACATCTCTCTACTAAAATCTTTGAACCATACCAATCATTAAAAAAAAAAATCATGAACGAAGACATGGGTTATTAAGGAGTTCAACATTGGCCATTACAGCTTTATTTTCATTTGCTTCCTTTCTTATGTTATGTGCTAATTGAAATAGTTCTGCTGGGCCATAAGCAGGTGGTCATGCAAGAATGAGCCGATAGTGATAAAATTGGAATAAGAGATACTAAATGCAGCCTTGTAATCAATAAGGCTGCAATGAGAATATAATGAACAGCTCCAGCTAAGGAAATTGAAATTGTTCTTACTCTGAACAAGGGAAGGAGTACATGGCTTGCAAAACAGTATCTAGAATTCTAGATAATGTCATGTCAACTTTAACCCAGACTATGATTCCTCGGTTAGCTGCCTTTAGGGTGATCCAGAATACTGAATACTTTCCTGCTAAAAACATTTAGGAAAGGAAAACACAGGGCAGGACACTTACAGCATCAGTTTGAAGGTCCCAAAGGTGCTTTTTCAAGAGGCAACTGGACCTCCTTGGTTTTTCTTTGAAGACACTTCACTTTTCATCCAAGAAGCTTCTTCAGCTCTGATTGGATGGCGGGAAATGGAAGGAGTTATATTAGAGCTGGTTATTTGCATTCTTCTAGAGAGTTGTTGAGGCCACTTGGAGGTTTGTCTGTGTCCTTACCTGAATAATGTAAATGGGTGTGGAATCTTCTT
>JANHGC010009899.1:0-22261 GCA_027560395.1 Boaedon fuliginosus | reverse complement strand
GAGGGTACATTAATTCCAGGCCTTCTGCCAGAGCCAGGTCTTAACGGCTTTACGGAAGGCCAGCAAGGTAGGGGTGGCACTGATCTCTACTGGGAATTGGTTCCAGAGGGTCGGCACTGCCACAGAGAAGGCCTTAGCACGGGGACCCGCCAGCCGGCATTGTTTAGCTGATGGGACCCGTAACTCTGTGGGATCTTAAGATAAAGGTAAAGGTTCCCCTCGCAAATATGTGCTCATTCCCAACTCTAGGGGCCGGTGCTCATCTCTGTTTCAAAGCCAAAGAGCCAGCGCTGTTCGAAGATGTCTCTGTGGTTATTTGGCTGGCATGACTAAATGCCAAAGGTGCACGGAATGCTGTTACCTTCCCACCAAAAGGTGGTCCCTATTCTTCTACTTGTATTTTTACATGCTTTCAAACTGCTAGGTAGAAACAAATGTTATAGCATTCCAGTGACAATGTCATCACATAAATATTGTCATTTATTCCCTGTTGCCCACCCCCTCCCCACCCCAGATAGGTTCATTTTGGTGACCTTGAGGATATTAAAGCCATAAAATCATGCTTCATCATTTCCTTTAAAAATATATTATTTGAACAGACTATTCTGTAGAAAATTCAAACCACTGCAATCTAGGAAAACAATCAGCTGATCAAATCATAGCAATTTTCTGAAAATCTGTAGATTGCTAATATAGCTTGTCAGTTTTAATTTATGGGAGACCATGTTCATGACGCTAATGAAATTATTAAACTTGTTTGGTTTTTCCTTGAACAACTATAAAAAAGAGTTTGCTGTAACACAATATGTTTAATTTCAAGTGACATCTTTAATGAGAGTAAACAAGGAAAGCATTTTGGTCCATATTTTCACTATCTTACCCAGGCATATACTTACAAAGTATTTCATTCCTTTCATATTGCTGCAGAATTTGAGTTATGGTACTTATGAAGGAGATATATAAATATTCTGTAAACTGATTTTAGGGGTTTAAAGCCTGGTTCCTGGAACTGTTGTATGAGTATCTTTGATAGGGTCAAGATATGAAAGTTGATACAGTCATTCTATTTGTAATATCCATTCTTGAATAAGAAAGTTGCTGGTTTCTACAGTGACGTTTACATCACAACAATTCTGTAACATTTTTTAAAAATTTCCTCACATATCTGAATGCAGTTTTCCTAAATTGTCCTATTCTCTTCCTACAGCTAGCTTTTCTAATGCTTCTATCCAAGTTGTAGCTGGCTATGTAGTAACTCTTTCTCATATTCTATGTTTAGTAGCATGCATTCTCAAGCTCTTACTCTAAATAAATAAATCTATCCCTCATTCTCATGCAATGCCACCCATTTCTAGGCATCATGAGAAATAATCAAATACTAATTTTGCTAGAAGAAAGCTACACTCTTCCATCGACTACTTACATCATGTGACATGGACAACAGTATTTTAGCTTGTAAAACAGTTGTTAGATGAGAATTTGCAGCCTGTGTAAAACAGTGTTAACATGCCTAGGGAAAAACTAAGCCAGCATATGTTTATGACATATTAGACAAATGTGCCCAAACTTGTTATTTTCCTTACTGTTAGAAGGGAAAGCTGCATGTGGATGGGCTTGTATAAGGATAGACTACAAGATTTTTTATTATTATTTGAAAAGAGTTATGCAAAAGTCTTGACAGAACAACCCCAGAAAAAGCAGCAGAAACCAAGATTTATAAGTCTATCTAGTAACAGAAATGGCATGTGGAAAATTGTAATTTGGAATGAAAGAATAAATGCTGAAGAGCATGTATTACTAATGAAAGAAATAAAAATAGATGCTTGTTTGTCAGTTCAAGAGAAAGGGGAAGGATATATTGTAAAGAAGATTATCAGTTCTTGTGGATGAAGATACCAAGAAAAAGGCTAAATTAACATTTGAAAAGATGCATTACTGGTATCTCAATTATCGTGCTGCATATCAAATTAGAGAACTCATGAACTGGCTACAACTGCATGCTATATTCCAATAAATGGTAATAACAGAAGAACCAGAGATGAGCTTTAGCAACCATTATGTAATATTCAGAATGAATATACTGTAATCCAAAGGAACTAATGATTCTATTACATGACATGAATAGATAGAGGGGTAGAAACAAAATAAGAATATACAGAAAAGGTTATTGTGCTATTGAAAGATGCAACATGCATGAGAGTAACCACTGAAAAAAAAGGCTTATAAAATGTTTTAAATAGTTGTTCATATGTTAATTTAAAATAAGTAAAAAATGTAAAAATATAGAATTATTTACAGAAAGTAATAACAACTATTGATTTTGTAAGAACAGATTAGTATTATTCTATAAAAAAATCAGGAATCTGAGAGCACCTTTTCTAACTTTAAATCTAAATTAGAGTTGCAGGAAAAAGGATACAGAATGGAAACATGAGAGAAACTAGAGTGAAATCAGAATGACTGCAAGAAGACAAAATATGTCCTGCATAAAAATGTCTTAAATGACAAATTAATCTTCCAGCAGAATGAATGGAAATACAAGCTTACAAATACAGTATGGCTGTTATTTTATTGGGGGATGGGGGGGTGTATAGAACTATAGAATCCTTTGTGATCTCTGAGTTTGATTGTTTGTTTTCAGATGTTTTATTATCCAACTAGGTAACATCAGTACTAGTAAGTGTGGGTTTGCTTCCTGTTTTTATAGAGTAGTCTGCCCTTCCAATACTGAGCAGGGATTATCACCAGACAATCAAGCAGAAAACAATACCCTAATCAAGGATCTGCCAAGGAGAAAACCACATCCTGACCAACACAGGTAACATTCCCATAGACTCACAGGCAATGGGCAATGACTTATTACCCTGTTTCTCAGAAAACATAACCCACCCCAATAATAAGCCCAACCCTAATTTTTTTGGGGTGGGGGTAATATTACCCCTACCTCAAAAATAAGCCTGGGGATTTTTGTGGCCTTTATGTGCCCAAGATGCCTGCAGAATCCCTGGCTTCTGAATCCGACAGTGCATTCTTCTCCTCCCTTAAAAAAAGTAAGACCCTCCTCAAAAATAAGCTCAACTACTTATTTTCAAGTCTAAAAGAAAATAAGACTCGGTCTTACTGTTGGAGAAACATGGTATGTAGGGCTTCATCTTTATCTACAGTAAGGATTTTAACAAAGCCAAGCCAATGAGAACATGAGGCTTCTAGAAAGTCTACCTAAAATAATAATGTAATCCCTGAAGCATCAAGAGGTTTTGATTTACTGCCAAGTCATAGTAGGGAAGCCTAGGAGCAATGGAGAGGGATTGCTCAGTAGTACAGGAAAAATCAAAAGGTTTGATTCCTGATATTTTGAACGATGCCCTGGAGAATATGACAGTGATGGATTAGAGTTAGACAGATCATAGTCTGATTTGACAGCCAGTTGGTGTATTAAGGCATCAGACTAGAAACCAGGAGATCTATCCCACCTTAGGTTCAAAACCATTTGGGTGACATTGGGCCAATCACTTTTTCTCAAGAAGGAGTTAATGGCAAAACTTTGTTAACAAAACTGCAAGGGCTTGTCTAGATATCAGAATCAGTCATGACTGTAGAGAATTTTTTTTATTCAGTATAAAACCATTTCTGTTTGTTTTTCTCATATTTAATGGATAACAATTTTTGACTGATTTAACACACATTACAACAAACTGTTGCTGAAACATAATAGCTGATTGATTAAAAGTCAAACAGAAATATTTTCCCCAAAAAATAAATTAGGGATCTTAGCAAAATGGCACACAATTTTTAGACAGTTACCATCATCTCAGTAGTAGTGTTGTCACAATTTACTGCTCTCTATGGATTCTGTCCAGCAAATTAGGTTTTGTCCAACATATTCTAAACTTGTATTCTACAAGCAAAGTGGAAAGGTACTGCTCCAGCAGCCCCTTCAATAGGAAATATATATAAAAATCTATGACTGAAGAACAGCTAAGAATGATCACTGATGAAGAGAACCCCTTAACAAGTGGAAATAAAATATGATACTAGGGGCTATTAATACATGGTTGAAAGGGCAGTCTTTTCTGACCCAATGTACTCTCTTATGTGTTATAACTTATGGAATCCCCACTCTGGGAATATCCTGCCAACACATATGTAGAGCATCAAGTTAAAGGAGACTACATTTAGGTTATGAAAGGATAGTATTAAAAAACAATTGATTCTTCTTTGCAATCAGTAGGATTCACAAACATGGCAAATATACTGCTTTAATGAGACTTTTTCCTTATTTTAATATAAACATTGTAATATTTGATTTGTGTGTATATGCAGATCTAAATGATTCGTTAGATTTATGTCCTACCTTTTGGTCAAGAGTTTAAGGCAGGGTATGCATTCATCTTCTCCCACTTATATACCCAACAGTTATCCTGTTTAGCTTTGAAGTCAGCTAGGGAACTCCTATGGCTGACAACAGATTAGAACTTGAGTGTCTCTAATGTCAGCCCAACACCGAAAAACTGTACAGTACCAGAATTAGTTTTAATAGTCTTATAAAAGTACCCAGGATCCAAACATGTTGGCTTTCAATATTTGCTTTTTAGACACTGCTGATCACCAGCCAATATTTTGCTGTTTGCATCTAACCTTGAGTACCAATTTGACTGTTCGGGTTAGTCTGGCTGAAGATTAAGCAACAGTGATTTTGAAAATTTTCTACAAAATTCCAGGATGGAACTAGCTAAGATCTAATTAGCTGCTTCAATGTCCTGTGTTTATATTCCTTTAAGTAACCATTTGGAAATTGAATTTGAAGGCCTAGGCATATTGTGTTAGTACAATTGGTTTGCAGTTGTGAGATACATGATAAGGTCTACAATGCTCTTTTCTTATAACAACTTTTGCTAATAGAGAAGTGATATAGATGCTTTGAAGTGATACAAAAGCACTGCGGTATGTATAATACTCAATTATCATAAATTAATGAACTTTTAAAATATAAATGAATTCCTTGTGAACAGAAGCCAAATAATCTACAATATGAAATGAAAAAGAAGGAAAGCACCTTGACAAGACTGAATACTGTCTTTGTTTAGCATGACCATGCAAAAGTATTGGAATGTGGAGAAGGCATTTGAAATTCTTTTAGTCTAGCTCACAGGCATGGTAGACAGGCAGTAAGAAAGGGAGAAAGTGAATCAAATGAACACCTGATTAGAGCCAATCCTTGTAATTGATTGCTCAGTCCTTTTTCTTGCTTTTGCAAACAAAGGCCCTTTGTTTCTTTGTGCTTTGTGACCCCATTCATGTATCTGCTTTTAATCAACTACATGTTCACTGTTACTTCTAGAAAAAAAATCATATGCTAAGTGCATTGTATACCACAAGATTTGTCATGGAACTCCACTATGGAAGAAAATATATTTGTAGAGATGTTTAAATGTTTAAATTTAAAACCACCCCTGGTTTTAATACAACACTTCAACATTAAAATATAGTCCCATCACTACTGTGCATGGTTCTTTGGATTAGTACAGGGGTGTCAAATTCATGTTGTCATGACTTTTCATCCTTTGCTAAACTGGACATGGGCGTGGCCAGCACATGACACATTGGCCCTAACCATGAGTTTGACAGCCCTGGTCTAGTAATTAAGGCACCATGAATTCTAGTCCCCCACTTAGGGATGAAAGCCAGCTAGATGACATTGGGCCAATGATTCTCAGCCCACAACATCCATTTGGTCAATTAAAACATTGCAACAATTACCTAAATCTTTAGGTTGTTTTTACATATATGAAATATAAATCAAGAAACCTATATCATAGGATTAGCTTGACAGCAATTATAGATTAAGAACATTAGAACCAACAGTCTAACATAATAACATAGCCTTTTCCAACCTAGCACCATCAATAGGTGTTGAACCAACTCCTTTAGCAATCAAGGTCAACACTTTCAGTAATTTAAGCCCAACATATCTGGAAGACATTAGTGTAGTGAAGACTGCTACAATGGGAGACACTGTTCAAATTCCACTAGGATACCCTTTATTGTTATTATTCTCCACCATAACTATCTCTGTTGGTGAAAAGAATAGACTTTTGCAAATGCAGACAGATAGTAAGTAAGTGAGGGGTAGAGTTTCTGGGGCTTTTGGATGTCTGGAGAATGAAGAGACAACTAGAGAAATAGAGGGAGTTTGCAGGAGCTTTACATTTTTTGTAAAGGGTAGTCTGGGAGATTTGGTCTTTTCTCCTGGCCCCAGTCTAAGGTCCTATATGCTGGATTATTGGAGACCTTAAATTCATACAGGAAATATTGAATGCTAAGCCCATCTGTAATAATTCCTTGCTCCTGTACAATCTAAAGGTGAAAGAGCAAGTAGATGTTGCATCTTTCACCAACAGTTATTTAGACCAAGGATGGAGGGATTCCTTTGTCTAAAATCTGCTAATTGGAATTGATGTGATACACCAATAGCACTGAGCAATAGCAATACCACTTAGATTTATATATTGCCCCAACAGTGCTTTACAGGACTGTTTTCAACGTTAGTATATTGCTCCCAACATTCTGGATCCTCATATTACTGACCTCAGAAGGATGGAAGGCTGAGTCAACCTTAAGCCAGTCAGGATCGAACACCAAGCTATGGGCAGGGTTTGCCTACAATATTGCATTATAACCACTGTGCCACTGATGCTGGGGACAACCTGGAAGGTTTGCCGCATACCATCTCCCAACTATCCAGGTACATCCATTCCCAGACTTGACCTCACTGCTGGGCTAATGGTAAAAAAAAATCTCCATTATGCATATTCAGGACGACTTCAATTACTATCACTGAATACAGGTAGGTGTTGGAATTCATGACTGCCATGGCAACCACAGACTTGTCCCAAGATAGCATGATCTGACTCATCTGAAACTGCACTCTGAATCTAGTATTCATTTCATAATGACTAAGTGCAGAACATTAATATTAATCCATTATCTTGATCGGATCACTATTTGCTTTGCAGCCACCACCAGCCTCCTGGGATATATGCACCCATGAACTTGGTTCATTTCAGGCACCTTATGGATCAAGTTGGTTATACTATGTAGTCTTATACAATTCAGTTTGCATGTAGAAGATCACAGCACAGATAAGAACACATATTTTGTAATTCAAGAAAACTAGAATTAAATTAGTTACTTTTTCAAACATCTAGTTAAACTACTTGAATGCTGCTGCCACATAGGAATGGCAGCATTGTGCTAAACAAATAATAGACTGAAATGGGTACAAAAAACTTTCAGCTGCTATACCCTCAAGTAATATGTGGCTCCATATAATCAAAGGGAGAATATAACAAGATTTGCTTGTACTATATAAACAACCACATTTAGTACGTTTTCCTCCAAAATGCTATGTATGTTCATTTTTCATACAGTATAAAATTGTTTACAAGCAAAATGAGACACAAGAAGGAGATGGATAACATTTCCTGAAATTGTGATGTATTATACTGTATATTTATGTGGGCTGAAAAAATCCACCACAAAATGAATGGCATTAGAATTAAACCTCTACCCCTGAAGATTTTTAACTTTACTTAGTACTTTTGTGGGCCTTAATACATTTCATTCTTCTCCCATGAAAACATAATCTTTAAAAATACTCTTTTATTAGAGCTTGAAAATCTAACAATTTCCTATATCTTGGTTTTTAAGAAGAGTTTAAGAAAACATCTGGCAAAGTAGAGTTTTAATTTAGGGAGCCGCACCAAGTAATGCAAAGACAGTTTGGTTTTCCAGATCCTGGAAATACTAGCCACCCTGTCATTCTGTGACTCTATACTTCCACTAAATGTACAAATTCAGGAATGCTACACACGAAAAACACATTAGTGGCAAAGAGAAATATAGATTATATGTATAGTGGTTAAAATGGCTAGGTTTGCATAGCGTACACATACCGATGATTTTTTTGCCAATGTTTCTTGAATATGTCACAGTGAGTGGACCCACCCTTTTCATAAAACCATAACCTATGACTATATACCTACACAGCTAGATACACAAATGTGAAAAATCAAATATAAAATTATGACAAGTTGATAAATTTGCACAATCACTATCATCCTAAAACCAGGTTCAGATTGCCAGCAATCATGATAATCATTGGATTGTCATTAACCTTTTCTTGTATTGAATTAATTATGCTACATTCCGTGCAGCAAGATATCAAAAATTCCTGTGATAAATAAAATGATCAAATCGTATCTACTTCTATGCAGGGGTTTTTTGTTTCTCAAAATGTGCTTTGTGGGCTGAGAATTCTGGAAAAGATACTGCCAATATCTCCTATCTTATTTCCAGATCATGGATAAGTTATTCTAGGTTAACTAATAGCAGAAGCTGAATCATAATTATATTCTGTCCTCCCAAGAGTTTTTTCCCACTTAAATTTAGTAAATAGTATCTGCCCCTCTGGATAAACCAGATCAAAATATTCAACTCCACAGGAAGACCAAAATTAAACTTTACTGAGGTAGGCTATAAGAACAGAATCTTGCAAATCTGATTGTGCTGCACATCCTCCTCCTTTTCACCTTCATGAATTAGGAAGGCATTTGTTTAAGTCACATCCAAATATTATCACATTTCCCAACTTAAAGAATTTTTCAGCCCCCTTTGCCTAAATATGGTACTGGTATATTTTTTCCAAGTCACCTCCCTTAAACTCTGCACCAGCAAAGAGGCATTTATTGAGCAGTACAAGTCTACACTATAGTCACAGTGACACCAACCTCTTTGGGAAGTGCTGAAATGGCATCAGTCTGTTTACAATGTTTAAGTTCATGTCAAGTGAAGCAGCCTAACAAAGTATGAACCTTTTATTTTAGGTAACAATTTAAAAATAACATCCCTATGTAATTCCAGACACCTTAGTGCATAACTAATACAACCTGTGTTTACTACTTTGAAAACGAGGTATGCAGAATTAGTACCACTTAATTATGATACGTTCGACAAAATATTTGCTTTAGCCAGGTCCTGCATTCAAAGGAAAAATAAAATTCCCCTGCCAATTTTTAATGCTAAAATACCAATTTCGTTCCTGTATATATTAGATGAAATATACATTGGTTTAAGGGGTACAGAAAAGTATGTATTTTCCTCTACTTACTAATACAGTTAACCATTGGGATTTTGTATTACAACCTCAGAGGAGAAGAGAGAGGAGAGAAAACAGCTTACAGAAGAATAATTTCAGAAATGGCACTGCTATACTTTCTGCCCAGTAGTACTTTTTCTCTTCACTGAAAAATGTTTTTTCTTAGTTACCAGCAGGAATGTAATATTTGCCCTACAGAATGTAATATAAAAAATCTTCTGTGCCAGAGAGTTCAAAGCTATATATGGAGAAGAAGAAACAAGATGAGAAAATAGAAAGTCTTCTCTGACCACAAAGAAAGGGAATGTGCAAGCAACCGAAAACTTTAGAGGGATATGCTCTCCATTCAATGACAGTGAAACAAATACTTCAATGAGCCTAGAAAATTTAGCTGAATGGATCTAATATAAGGAAAAGGTCAAGAATGTATCCTTTCAGTGAATAACCCCCTATTTTTCACTTCAATATGTTTCCATTATTTTCACTCTTTATTTCTACAATTGTCTCACATATTTCACCACTGCTAATGTAGACACACTGCTTTTCTCCTGTATCCATTTTAGCTATAGATCTGGCAGAAATATATGCTTTATCTGATTTTGTGTGTGTGACAGCAATTGTCTCCGACAGATATTAGTCAGAGAAGACCTTAACATTGAGATAGCATGGCACCAGGAGTTGGCAACTTTTAATCCAGATCTGTTTAATTTAGTGTCTGATCCAGTGCAACATCCCTTCGGCTTTGATTTCTCAAGGAAAATCTGGACACTGCTCAACCATATCTGAACTAACCATGTCAGGTCTAATGTTGGAAATATAAAAGGGGACTGGCTGATAATCCTAACTGTGACTGTGGGAATGTTCAACAAATTTTACATCATATTGCGACAGAGTGCCCTCTCAGAAGGTTCCCTGGATTCCTGCACGAAATACATCATTCAAGGGCACTGCTGTCCAATGGCTAAATGATATAAATATTTGGCCGCAGGTTTAGTCACTCCAGTAACTGCTCATAATTTAATTTTGTTCATAATTTTATTCAGCACTCATACTGTGCGTTTTTAAAATAATTCAGTGCTCTGGTGTTTTTATATTTTGATACACATTTATATATTGTTTCTGTGAATTGTATGCACTGTGCATAAAATAATAGCACATTATGCCTTAATGTACAATATTTGCCAGTTTCATGCAAGAAGAATACCACCACTAAATCAAGCTCATTTCACCTTATTCTAATGTGGCTGACTAGTCTTGATACAACTATAAATCTTTCAAAGTTTCAGATTAACAGCAGCAGGAATCTCTCTCTCTCTCTCTCCTTTCCTCCTCCCTCCCTCCCTTTCTGTAAATAATGTTAAAGGTTTAAGATATTGTGGGGCTGCATTACTAGCCATCCAGGGCTGCATGCAATCTTGGGTTGTGGGTTGGCTAACCCTGCTCTAGGCCATGGCATTACAAGACAGGCTTTAAACCTTTACTTTCTTTAGGTAAAGAAAATGGCACGGTTCTCTGTAACTTAAATCTTTCATAATATTGCAGAATGGTTTGAAATGTAGTCCTGAGCCCCAATTTCTATACCTATAAATGATTAGCAGAGGAAAATTCATTTCTTTGTCCTATAGGTAAAATGACAACAATGTTTACAAGCTGCCTAAAAGAACCCTAAGGACAGCTATGAGTGTTCAGCTCAAGAAACCTTCTGTTTCATCCCAAATAGGAATGCTATTTATGACACAGGCAATAATTGTCAGGATCCTGAGAAACTGTTGAGTCATTTGTTGTTGCTCACTTGAACAGACTGGATACTGTCTGTTGGCCAATTAAAAAAAGACTAACACCTTAGCAGTGGTGCTTGGAATTTTACAGAAAGGACTTTCTGAAAGACTGCAATGAATAGCGTTAACCTTGCAAAAGGCATAGAGATGACAATACAACGTAACTCAGTATTTCTCAAGTTAGGCAATTTTTATGGACTTCAACTCACAGAATTTGTGGCTGGCTAGGGAATTCTGGGAGTTGAATCCACACGTCTTCAAGTGTCCAGAGTTGAGGAACTCCCTTTTCAAGCCACAGGCAAACAATATGGAAAAATGGAAAAATCAATTGCCAAACATCGGAATTTTGATCACGTGACTATAGGGATGCTGCAACAGTTGTTAAATGTGTGAAATGATGATGTCACTTTTTTCAGTGCAATTGTAACTTTGAATAGCCACTAACTATTATAAGGACTACCTGTATGAGAATAGTAGAATAGTTTAGTCAATTACAATCTCTAGTGTCATCCTTCTTTCATTTAACTCTACTTCCCTAATCCCTAATCATTTCCAAAGTCTTATACCATACTGCTGTGCTGACTCAGATCTGCATTTCTCCTGCAGCTTTAATCAGTTCTTTGGGCATTTCAGTTGCACCGGGTGCTTTTCTATTTGACAGTTGGTCTATTATTTACACTACTACCTGCTTACCCGGCCTTGCTCAGGTTTTTTGTTTTAAAGAAGTATATTTGTGCCACAGCATTTACGGGCCTTCTGAAGCCCCTGGTGCCCCCCCTTCCACATCTCTGCTCTGGCAAGGCCATCTCTGAGGAAAAGCCAGCTGAGGAAAGCTAGCTAAGGCTTGACAGGAGCACTGGGCCGCAGCCCTTTGTGGGCTCCCTCCAACATCGTAGGTGACCTTACTTGGCAGGGTGCACTGCTCTGTGTGTCTTGCGCCCGTCGCCACTGAGGCAAATCTGGAATGTATCTGTATAAAACATGGTGCCTCAGAAGTTTATTTATTTATTTATTTTATTAGATTTATACCCGGGCTTTCTTCCCCACTCAGGTTTGAATATGGTGCCTCAGTCAGTTTGAAACCGCACGTGCTCAGTAGAGAGTTCCTGCTTGTTATTGAAGATTTTCCTCTTTGCGGACCAGAAAAGGGGTCAAAAAGGACAGCTACCTTTTGGAGACCCCGACAATGCTTTTCTTACTACACTTTTCTACCTATCTGGCAAGTTTGAACTTCGAAGTAGACTGGTGCAGAACTGCAAATTTGCAAACAAATACCTCTCTTTTATAGATATAAATTTCTTTTAAGTGCAGTCAGTTCCTAAATATACTCTTTCTCTGCAAATTTTATTTTTTCCCACCTCATATGTAAAGCGTTTCCTTCTTTCAATTCCATTTGCTTCTCTTACTGTGGATTTATTTCATGATTTATTCAAATACTCTTATCATGGCTGTAAATTGCCCTGTGATTCCACCATTACTGTGGATTATTTTAGCTTCACCTCTCCCTTGCCAGGAAAAATAGCAGTACTGGAAGCTTCTGGCAGCATGACTCCCATGTTCAGGCTGGATAATTCAAAAGTTTTAATAGCTAACAACTAATTTCAGGGCTATATCAGAAGTGATAAGATACACAAATATAGCATTTATCCATGTGAAAGACATAAGGTTTTTTTTAAATTTGGCATTATACATTTGTCTGCTCTACTATTCAAAGTTAACTGACTGAAGTATTCAACCCTGTGAATATAAAGTTTTCTTTTCCCATACACAAATATGCCACACAACACAACTAGACATTTTCAGAGACGGCATTATTGTTTTTATCTGGGGAGTCATTGGTAGAAATGGGGAAAATGTGGAAGAACATTCCACTATAATGCTTTCCATATGAGAATAAGTCTGCAATATATTATGTCAGCACTAGTAGCTATGAGAATTGGTATAATCAGAAATGCCAAAAACAGACAATACTAGGAACGGTACAAAATGCTGTCTGTTTTTTGAAAGCAATTCAAATGACACTGATATAAGCTTTATTTAAAAAAAGGCAGGAATTAGGATATGGGTGCAATAAAATAGGCATAATGGCAATCATCTTTGCTTCAAGACTAAAAGAAAATTTACAATCAAGATGAAACTGACAAGGAACTTCAAAATGTGGTTTTACCACTACATTTAGCTTTTGTATTATCCATACTTGTTGTATAAACCATAATTGCCTGACTCATACAGGAAAGATAACCATAAGCTGTGGCTAGCAAATCACAATGCTTAGAATCACTAACAATCTAGCATGGCTTAGCAAGGAAAGGCAACTGAGTCTTTGCCTAGAAAGTCTGTCTCTCTTTCCCTCCCTCCCTCTCTTGATCTGAAACTAATTTCTCTAGGAATGCACTTTGATTATCAGTGGCAGCTTTTCTCTTATAGGCAACAGCATTTAAGGCAGCAAATTTCACTAGGATTGCAGCAAAGTGAGATAAGTTTAAGTATCTGAAACCTGATACTTATCTAGTTTTCTCCACATCCATGCAGGTTAAACATCTTGCATGTAACAAGCACACTGATATTCTATTGTAACATTTTTAATTTTCCAGGATAGATATTGTGTCTTGTTCTTTAAACAGTATCATGTAACAGGATTTTTCCTCAAAGGAACAACACTGGTATAATGCATTTGAATTTGAATAGATTAATGTAGTTTTCCCAGCTTGTGCAATTGTTGTACTGGTGCTGATCCCGCCAATAACATAACGTCTTCTTTTAGCCATGAATAAATTCACAAGCCTGTGCAGATGATCATTTTTTGGTCTATTTAAGAGTAATGTTGTGATACTTGTGATAATTCCTGCTCTTGGGATGTTTGCCAAATTCTACTTGTGCTCTTTTAGATTCTAACTAATACTGACTTGTCTGTTTTAAAATATAATCTGTACTATAGGATTATAGTGAAGGTCACTGAAATAATTATCCCTTTTTAATCAGAGAACTACTTCTAAATATATGTCCATAAAATTAAGACAGATTAACTTCAGTACTTAAAAATAAGCATCCAAAAAGCTGTGGATTCTGAATGGCAGTTCGTAGCAGCTCACTATTAAGAGAAATTGTGAAACATTTCTTACAACACAGGTTATATGAAATTATAAGGAAAAAACATATTCTAAGTTTTAAACCTGTATTTTTGTTGAATATTCCGAGACATCCTATTTAAGTATCAGCCAAAGTATTCTATTTACAATGTAAAATCAATGAACTGAACCAGGTTTTAGTATCTAAAAATATGTCACATTCCTTATTAAAGCAATCAAAGTACAAATGATAGAGATAAACATAAAGGTGTGATGTACTGTAGCATTCTGTCATTTGTTATATTAGAGTTATTGAAATTAGTAATATAAAAATATATTGCTGTTATAAAGTTTCAGTTATGCCTAGAAAGCATAAAAGCCACTCGTTTTGTTTTTTTAAAAAATACTGTGCTTCCCAATTTACTCATCTAAAACACACAGTTTGAGTTTCTAAGGAAAACAGAAGACTGCCTGTACAGTAATTCTTGTAATGCAGGAAACTCTGTTATCTGCCTTTGAAGTCATTTAGCTGGAAATAAATCCAATCAGATCAATTTGTATAATGCTTCTGTTTTAAAACAAAAAAAAGTTATTTTGTCTATAGATTTCTCCCATTTGAAGAATAACTGCAACACTGTGGAAGGTTACTTTACTGGGTACCTTTTTATTTTATCATTGAAGAAACTTCATATTTACTCTTATTTTGTAAACAAATATGAAACGGGTTTGGCACGAAAATAGGCTACAGAAATATCTCAAAATGGCATATAACTGTGAATAGAAAGTTATTATGGAAATTATAAAAAAGCAAAATATCCTTGGCTCACTAGGACAGAGTCCCTGAAGAAGCAGTCACAGGTGGTATCTGGGTATAAGTGCAAGCTCCAGTTTGTCCAAAAAACAGTATTAAAGTAAATACATAGCATGGACCTTTTATTACATACATAACTTTTAAATTTGTAACTATTTTGTAATATTTTCTAACACTATGTCAAACTAGACTATGTCCAGAAGCATTATCACATAATCTCAATGTTGTGTTGTGATAAATATCACAAAGGCTTACACTATATATGCAAACATTTGATGGGAAATATATACTGTGTGTGTGTGTGAGAGAGAGTGTGTGTGTATATATAAAATATGAAATTAGATAAATTATTGCGGCCCTGAATCACAGGTATTATACTAAGATTGCAATTCCCAAGTAAAATCTTGCAGCAGCAATTAATCTAATTGCATTCCTGGCGTAGCACAGCTGCTTCTCAACTACAGTAACAGAAGCCAAAGAAGCCACTAAAACTGCTTACACTATTGCTACTCAGCATAGAAACCACAAACCCATGAACTCAGGAAGTGGCCCAGAACTTTCAAACTTTCCATGTTGCATCAAAAAGCACAGTATCAGTCAACACAGCTACTCCTTATTGGTCTCTGCAACTGAGATTTACAACTCTGTGTTGCTGGGAAATACTTTAGAAGATGAACAACCTAAAAAAAAGAAGAATTTAAACACAATAATCCTAGTGATCAGTTTACTGCTTATAGACCAATTGACTAAATTTGAAAGGGAGGTTGAAAATGGTGGGATAAGGATTCTTCAGCTTTCCCAACATTATTCCAGTAGGTACTCGATCTTAACCTTGATGTACATTCCCTGTCTACTCCATTATAAAGTGCACTATATTCCATCAAAGCTCCTACTTGCAGCAGCCTTCTACTTCCTGTTCAAACTACTCCTGGTAAGCTTCTGAGGTCTCCTCAACAATTTTTCAAGGCTGTGTTCACATCCTACTAATGTTTAATGAGCAGTGATTGATTAAAATATATATTATCTAGTTTTATACAAGCTAGGGAGCCATGAATCAAGGACATTTACAAGGTTTGTCCAACACATTCAGCTAAAATGTGTAGGGCTATCTTGTGACTCAGTGTGCTGTGCTATCCCACCAATATTTATGAATGAACATGATGGTTCATTGCACTGTGCAAAGTCAGTTAACCAAGCTTTGGTTAGCTATGTATTCGCATTCTTGTGCGATACACTAGCCTATTGTGCAACCACTGACCTCTCCCTTGCCCCACCTGACCTTGCCCTCCCTCGATTATTTTTGTCCATTGAAAAGACTCCTTGCATCTACTGTCATTCAACCCAAGAGTTTCTCTGGGTCAATGAGTCCCACTTTCACCGCTCCACTTTTCAAGATAACAATGAAGGGGGGGGGGGGGGTTCAACAGATCTTGCCTTGTAATAAGACAGGCGCATAGCCAGACCTCAGGATATTACGCCTGGCTAAGCCTGGGCTATTAATAACCTCCTTGGCTATTTGGCAGCCTAACCGATTCCAGAAGTGAAATCCTCCAACAGAGACGTGCAGGCGAACGTGTGTATGTGTGTGTGTGTGGGGGGGGGAGGTTGTGTCTCCCACTCACCTGAGGGGGGCATCGTAAACGTCTCGTTGGTGTTGCTGGAGCCGAAGTTGTAGATGACCACGGCTGAGGCGTTTTGGGAGGCGGCGTGCCGAACCTTGTCCTTGTAAGTACAATTCCCTTTAGGGACAAGGGCGATCCAGAGCTTGCCCGGGCCCGGCACGGCGAACCTGGCGTTGGGGTCGCAAGCTTGTCTGTCAGCGGTCGCCGAGGTCATCACCACCTGCCCCCAGACCTCGTTTTTGGGCGAGTGTTCACCGTAGCGCCCACACTCCGTTTTTTCGCTACGCAGCTCATTGCCGCCGCCGCTCCCGCCGCCGCCGCCGCCGGGCTCTGGATAAGTGATGTTCACGAAGGCCGTGTACCATTCTTCTTTCTCGGCCACGGTGAAATCCAGGCAGAGCAGATGCACGAAACAAAAGGAAAGCAGCCATGTTGAAAGAGCCAGACTGCGGCACGCTTGTACCACAGACATTGCCATCTTCGGCTGCTCCTGCTCGCCCCCCCGGGCGCGCGTCTGCATGGGGGCGAGCGGGCGCGCGCGGGGAGGCGCGCGGGGGGGACGACGACACGCCGCCGCTCCGCGCGAAGCCGAGCAAAGGTGGGCGAGCGCCTCTCTCACCTTTGCCACCCGAAGGCTGGCATTTCGCCTCTGCGGTGCGAATGGGGACTCGGCGGGTCCCCCCGCCCCGCCCCGCGGCCCGCCTGCCTCGCCTCACACCTCTGCAACCGCCGGCAGCTCAGGGAAGACGGGAGGCTTCGGCCGGCGCGCCGGGCCAAAAGGGCGCCTTTTCGGTCCCTACGGGGCTTCTGGAAGAGAGCGGCCGGAGCGGCTTCTGCCTCCTCCTCCTGCTGGCCGAAGGAAAAGCCCCGGGGAGACGGGCTCCGCGCGCTGCTCCGGCGGCGTCGAGTCGACTTCTGCTCTTGACCTCTCCCATTCCTCCCCAGCCCTGCCCGGCTAGGTTTACGGCCGACTCTCGCCAGCGGAAATGTTTTGTTTGGGGGAGAGAAAGGGGGGAGTCGAAGCGCTGGAAGGGGTCGTGCGCAGGAGGAGCTTCGATGTGATGTCAAGAGCTCCCGCCGCGGCTCCGCTTCGGAGTCAGTTCGGTCCCGGAGAAGCAGGGTCGACCTCTGCCGGTAGACGGGAGAAGGCAGGGGCAAGGCGCGCTAAGGCCGGAGGCTGCCGGCAAGGTGAGCCCTTGGAAGCGCCGAGGCAGCCCGGGCTTGAATCCGAGAATTTCCCTCTCCACCTTCCTGCCCCGATAGACTCACCGATTGGCGTTGCGAGATAGTGGAGCCCTCGGGGGCTGAAATGGACGGCGACGCCTGATATAATCCTTTGCCATAAAGCGGATCCAGAAAAAGGGATGGGGGTGAACTCCAAGAAATATCAGAATGAAGCTTGACCGGGAACTCGTCAGCCTGAGAGTTCAACGGGAAGAACTGCTGCTGTCCTTTATGTGAATTAAGGCTCTCACGTTTATTTTTGGCAAAATCAATACTATCACTTATCTACTTAAAGAGTGACCTTATTTTAATTTCTTCAATTTCTATCCACAGTTGTCCTTAAATCAAATAACCCAACTATGTCCACATTACAGACAATAAGAATTAAAGAACAATCAATCAAAATAATATTCTTATACCTTCCTTGTTTTTTTTTGTTTTTGTTTTTGAATTTTCTTTTAAATAATGAACTTTATTTTTTAAAAAAATAACATTTAAAACAACATTGTGATAAAACACAGTTGAATTTAAAAATTACAAAAATGGGCCTAGAAATCCCAATACTCCTACTTCAAAAGCTCTCCTTGAAAACAACTTTGTTTTCAATTCTTTCCTAAAGCCTAATAAAGTGGGAGCCAATTGAATATCGGGAAGAAAGGTAATCCACGAGACAGATCTTGCCCCAGAAAGACTGCAGGTGCTATACTTCTCGAGTCACAAAAATGAGTTTCATATGTGTTGAGTTAAAAATAAGTGGAAAAAGCAGTCCTGGAGATAGTTCCATGCCAAGTCATAATAGGGCTTTAATAGTTGTAAAAAAACCTGCCATTTGAATGGCACTTGGAAGTAAATAGTTCATTAACTAAAATATACAAAGGTTCTGTGTTTTACATGAACAAAGCTCTTAGCTTGATACAAAAGAGAAAAGGAAACAAGGAGTTGTGACTAGTTCAAGATGCTGCAACATCTTTTTCATTTGTTTAAAAAGGGATTCCTGCAAGGGAAAGAATGGATGCACAGGAGCTGCATAAAAGTCTCCAACAGAGCTTACTTTGTTTGCCTCTCACTTACAAAGGAACAGCCTTAAATGCAGACATTTCCACATGAAGTCCCAAAACTTATACAGTCTCAAAACAAAATTTGGGACTATATAAAGTCCCAAAACCATGCAAAAGGGCTTTCAGCTCTATGTACTATGACTTCTTTCTTCTATCTCTTAAAAAGGTTGAAAAATAAGTGCTTTTGTTTATCAATATAATCTTGAAAAAGATTCTTACTATCTAAGGAAGAAACAATAACATACAGGTAGTCCTTGACTTACAACCACTCATTTGGTGACCATTTGAAGTTTCAGTGGCAATGAAAAAAGTGACTTATGACCATTTTTCACACTTAGGACTGTTCCAGTTCCCCATGGTCCCAGGGTCATGTGATCACCATTTGTAATCTTCCCATTGGCTTCCAACTAGCAAAATGAATGGGGGAAGGCAGAGTTGCTTAACGACTTTATGATTCATTTAAAAACTGCCATGACTTGCTTAACAAATGTGGCAAAAAAGATCATAAATGAGGCACAACTGAATTAAAAACTGCCTTGTTGAGCAACATTTAAGTTCAATTGTGGTCATAAGTCATGGACTACCTGTACACTATATTTGAAAGAAGTACTTACTTCATACAATATCAAAATAGAAGTGGGGGGGCATGGCTGACACCAGGTGACATCGGTCGCTTTTTCTGTAGGGCTCTACAGGAGACACCGAAATTCCACCTTTTTGGGGATCCAATGGATTTAAATTTGTCCCAAAGGAACAAAGGAAAGAGGAGTGAATCCAGGGATCTGGAAAAGAGTTCGCTGTCTCTCTGACTGGACCCGTGGCAAGCTCCATACCAGAAAACAGAAAAGTGACTTCTGGCTAGAAGCCATTCTAAGTCGAGGACAGGCATGGAAGAAAGTGGATTTAAAGGGAGAACAGACTTCATGGCCAGTGGTGGAGAAATAGGCAAGTTGGAAATAAAAGCGAGTAGTTTTTAACTCAATAAAGATAAATCCTAAGGAAAACAAGAGGGGAAAAAATTAGCCGGAGCATAGGAAGAGAAAGGCAAAATTGAAAGGGACTGGCGGCTAGTAATACTGTAAACATTGTTGCAAGAACTAAAGAGACTCATTAAGAGATTTAAGAAGGAAGCCTTTACCAGTGTATTCCAAGGCTTTTCTTACGGACTTTTAAAAAACAATGCACTAATGATGAATTGATTTTCTTTTTTCCGTTCTTAGTGAAAAGTGCTGTTTTCTTTTGAAAGTGTTTTTTTTTTCTTGCTTGGTAGTCAGTGGAGGGGGAGTCCTAGAAAGAAGAGGTGGTGGCTGAATAATATTTTGGCTGGTGGAGAAGGAGGAGGAAAGAGAGTGGAAAAGAAAGAAAGCTGGGTATCTCTTACTCCCCATTGACCTTGGCTTTGTACTCTGGAAAGAAAACAACAGATGCTAGGAGTAGAAACGACAATAAGATTGAGGAAGTTACTATATTATTAACGTGGAGAGATTTATGTATAGGCATTTGGAATAAATACCCACCATATCTAGGAACCTCTTAGCTGACTGAATTTTCTCTCTTTATCTGGCTTCTTATAAAAACACTGCAAGAATCTCTGTTGAAGGATGCCCTTATATTTTATTTTTGTACTGTGATTTCTGGTTTTTTTTTTATTCTAATGCATACTCTCTTGGGGTGCATTTTGTGGGCCTGATTGGATTAATTATTTTCCTTCCTTTTTGGTTGCTGCTGGGTGCATTTTGTGGGCCTGATTGGAATAATTTTGTTGATGGAACTTGGGCTGCATTTTTCGGGCCTATCTGGATTAGTTTTATGGTTTCCAATTTTTTTTATGCTTTACAAGCTAGTGGAATAACCTGGGATGTCACTTGTGGAAGTGGCAGAAACCACAACTTGGAGTATCATACAGCCTGAGTCCCAAATCGCAGACAACACTTGGTGGGTTTTTACAAGAAAAGGCCCAACAGGAAGAAGAATTGAAAATAGAGGCAAAGATGGATGCCATGACGGAAAGCTTTGTGAAAAAGATAGAAGGTGCGGGAGCAGAGATCAAGGACATGGGAGCAGAAATCAAAGCAGATACCAAAAGATTGGATAACAAGATAGAAAAAATGGATGATAAGATGGAAAAAATGCAGCAAACATTGGATCAGAGTGAACAGAAGAAAAAAGTAGTGGAAGAGAAAACTGACAAATTAGAAAAATTTTGCCCCATTTTATTACCTTTCTTGCCAAATTTTATAAGTAAATCACTGCAATTGTTAAGTTAGTAACATGATTGTTAAGTGACTCTGGCTTCCCTATTGACTTACTTGTCAGAAGGCCAAAAACTGATCACATGATCACGGGACACTGCAACCGTCATAAACTTATCCGGATTTGATCATGAGATCATGTGGAATGCTGCAATGGTTGTAAGTGCGAAAAACGGCCATAAGTTTTTTGACTTACTATAACTTTGAATGGTCACTAAAATCCTGTAAATAAAAAAAAACAGTAAAGAAAAAACCTTTCTCTTCCACGTTTAAAATGTAGCCTTGGTCAACCCACAATGCAACCAAGGCTGTGCACCTAGATGATCAATTGTGATTTACAACCACAAAAGCTGGGTTCACATAAGCATTCAACTCCAAAATCAAAACGTATAGTTGCAATCCCGGCTGGTGGACTATTTTAAGACTGGGACTGTCCTTCCTCAGCTGCCAAAATCTTATCAAGCACAGCTGTAGAAGAATTGTGAGCCAATATTTGGCCTGAATCCACAATTCCTGCACTCTTTCCAATTATAGCCTAAGAGCAATCACTCAAGAAAGAAAGGAGCTTCTGAAAATCTAGTTCAACTTTGCTATAGTAGCTGGTGTTGAAGGAAATTTTCACCTTTTATTCGGTCTTACAAACTTTCCTGTTAGAATTTTGATAAAAACTCTCTTGGATGTAAAATACATACAGCTTATTAGAAAAATGCCCCAGTGGCAGAATTAATGCTCTGTGTTTGACAACACACATGCTTGCATAAACATAAAGCTGGTTTCAAGATATCACCTGGGATTTTACAGCTTGCTAAGTATGATTGGGGGTTAATTATACTTAAGGAGTGCCAGTTTGGTGCAGTGATTAAGGCACAAAGGTAAAAACATGGAGACACTGAATTCTAATTCTTCCTAGGTACCAAGCCAGCTGGGTGACTTTGGGCCAGTCATTCTTACTCAGCCCTAGGAAAGAAGTCACAGAAACCACTTCTGAAATCTTACCAAGAAGTACAAGAACTTCTCCAGGCAATAACAAGGAAGACTAGATTACTGTAATGCGCTCTACATGGGGCTGCCCTTGAAGAGCACTCGGAAATTTCAATTGGTCCAGAATGCAGCCGCGCGAGTGATAAAGGGTGTACCTCGGTGCACCCATATAACACCTGTCCTCTGTGAGCTGCACTGGCTCCCAATAGTTTCCTGGGTGCAGTTTAAGGTGCTAGTGACAACTTTTAAAGCCCTTCATGGCTTAGGAGTGGGGTACCTTCAAGACCGCCTTCTGCCACCTCATGCCTCC
>JANHGC010009894.1:32520-42901 GCA_027560395.1 Boaedon fuliginosus | reverse complement strand
TTTATTTATTTATTTATTTATTTATTTATTTATTTATTTATTTATTTATTTGTATTTATACCCCACCTCATTTCCCCGGTCAAAGGGAACTCTGGGCGGCTGATGAACCACTGAGACCTAGCTATGAATCTCCTTGATAGGAAATATTATTATAAAATCTCCTGTTTGCGTTGAGGCTTGTTCTAGGAGTTAGATCATCCAGAACTCTATGTCCTTTGTTGATTGGGGGCCTTTTCTTTTGATTTGCTCTATGGCTTTTATGTTGTTCTCTGAATTCCTGGTTCTTACCAACTGACTCACTGTAAACTACTGGCTGTAGTCCAGCCCAGTGTAGAATTTCCACATTTTAATAGCTGTTCTTTGAATTCCAAAACAAAAACTAGACTTCAGAATTGCAAAATAAAAAAAATTTCTTGGCCAAGATACTTCCAATTTTACATGGGAGAAATCCCAAATAACCAAACACACACACACACATATATAGAAGGACAAAATACAACTTAAATCCTAAATTATCTTCAATCCATTAATAATGTGATGTATGCAATTTGAATAACTTTGCATCATTTGCAATAATGCTATAATTTTGCAAATTATGTAAATGAATGAAAATAATTCATCCAAATATCTAGAGTGATTGGAATACAACAAGTTTAATTTAGAATGACGTGTGAGGAAATTTTTTTGCCCATTGTATCACAAATCCAATAAACAAAGTTAATTAAACCAACATTTATGGTAGTCCTAGGTTGATCATAAGCATTTTCAACAATCTACTTCTGAATGCTCTTTGGATTCTGCTGACACAGGTTTCTTCTTTTGGTGAAAACATATACTAGAAAAATGTAACTCGACTGAATTAACTTTTCTCATCAGCAAAATACATGATAGAAATTACTTTATTATTCACCACTCAGACCATGAAAAAAAAATAGCAATTTCTGTTATTCGTGGTAATGTTAAAAAGGTATTCCCTCAGCTCTTTCCTGTCAAAATAGCAACAGTGACTCCTGTTATATGACATTCCTTATTTTAACTGTCTCTATCCTGACTTTTAAGACAAAACCCCCAGGAAGCCACTTTAAAAAAAACATGTGATATGGTCTGTAAACCTCCATCAATTTCAAATATAAGTGAACCTAAAATTTATTTAGGCTGCCTTGAGAAGTTGTGGGCACTCCATCACTGGAGGCTTTTAAGAAGAGACTGGATAGCCAGCTGTCTGGAATGGTATAGGGTGGGGGTGTCAAATACAAGGCCCACAGACTGGATCTAGCCCGCGATGTGGTCGGATCTGGCCCACAGGGCCATCCTGAAAAATGTAAGGGGCTGGCCCACATCACTTAGGCTCGGTCTACTCAATACAAAGATGAAACATTGGGCCTGCGTGGCTTCGACCTGGTCTATCCAGTGCAAAGAGGAAACATGCCAGTAGTTTGGGGAGTGGCGTCAAGCTGGCCATGCCCACCCAGTCAGCCACACTCACCCAATCAGCCACACCTAATGAGTGGCATCAACCTAGCTATGCCCACAGTTGGCCACCCCACCCAGTCAGCCATGGCCACCAGCCCCCTGAGGTCAACCACAGCCCTGAAGCATCCCCTCAATTAAATTAAGTTTGATAGCCCTGGTATAGGGTCCTCTGCTTGAGCAGGGAGTTGGACTAGAAGACCTCCAAGGTCCCTTCTGGCTCTTTTATTCTGTTATTTAGAAAAGTTTTCCCAAAATAGTTTATTTTAAAGGTTTGCTTATGAACGCTCAAAAACTCAACTTCCAGTGGGTTCAAGTAGGATATTCTGGATCTTTTAATTTGGAGTCCTACACCAAATAAAGATTTCGATTCAGATACATATATATATATATATTATGAGGAACAGTGACTATGTAACATGTTAATAATTCAAAATGAGAAATGTCAAAGTAGTTAATAATCAGGACATACCAAGGCACAAAAAAACCTCCCATGAATGATGTCAAAAAAGGTTTTTTAAAGGCAAATCCCAAGAATGCTTGGAAGATAGGATTTCACAAACTGTGCCACAGCATGACCCTCTACCGGTAAGTTTCAAACAGGCCAACTTTTTCCATCACCTTCAATTTCATGAAATGAGGAATGTGGTCTAAATTATACAATTTGACTTACATTAAATTGAAACCCTTGAGAAAATGCATGATTCTGAAATGTAAGATTGATGGGGGGGGAAATTGATATGCAGAATTATTTTTGATGTGGGTGATAATAAAAAGTTAGAAAATTTGGCTTTGGTTCTTTATTCTGAGACTTAAAGACATGCAGAGAAATAGTCTAATTTCCCTATGGGTCTAAATGATTATGTTTTTCCCCCTTTCCCCATTCTTTTTAATACTGATTACTGATGTTGTACATAATTAAATAATTAAAAAAAATTAAGATATTACCTACTAGTAAAAAGGCATAATCTACAAAGCTAAACTAATGGCCTGACTTCTGCTTAGAATTGGGTTGATGCAATGATTTTTTTTCTGAGCTCAGAGTTCTGCTGAACTAAATAGCTATGTCTTTACATAAATATTTGGGAGAAAGTTTACCTACAATAAAGTCTTACTAAAAAAAAAATCAATAGGAAATCAAATGCTCAATTAGATACTTTAGTCCCAATGTTTTAAATACAGTTAGAGCTAAATCAAACACTCACACAATTCTTTTCTCTGTCTGGACAACCTGCAATATTGTGAGGGCTCTGACTTTGTCTATTCATGCAAAGCATGGTCTTTGTCAAATCTATATAGATATAAAACAGAGGTGTGGGTTTGTATGTGCTCTATATAAACCCACACCCCTGCACCAATCTTGCCCAAATTTCACACATACTTTCCTTAGGGTTGCGAAATCAGCACTGGGATGCCATAGGCTTCTTTCCCCCCTTTTCCTTCCTCAAAATGCGTGGCAAAGGGGACCCCACACACACACCATCAGCAAAAACAGCACAAAAAAGTTCTACTGGGCATGAGCAGGACAGCCCCTTTTTTAAAATGCCCCTTTTTTCAAACAGAACTGCTTGCACCCCAGAAAGCCTCTGAGGCAGGTTTTAAAACTCCACTTTTTTCAAACAAACCTTAGCTGAGGCAAGGGGGGAGGTGGGAGCACTCTGCAAAGCTCCAATTCAGCCCCAAAGGGACTTCAGCTGCTTGCACCATTCTGGCACAAACATACTTTCTTTCAAAACAATTTTTAAAAAACCCAGCAAGACCGAGTCTTATAGTGTCTTATAGTTAGTGTCTTATATTTATTTATTTATGTTTATTCGATTTATACCCCGCCTCATTTCCCTGGTCAAGGGGGAAATCTTATAAATCTTATGAACATTACAATGTACCAGGAACCTTTGGAAGAGTTCTGGAGGTTGGATCCAAGATCAAGAAGGCAGAACCAGTCCTGGCTCTACAAACTATACATCTTACTAGAATATATTTAATGTACCCTGGTACAATCGGAGATATAGAGGGGAGGCAGAATTTCACCTCACAAAATAACACAGTTAACAAGCCTCAAAATGGGAGAGTTGTGGAGCTTGTGGTATTTTCTTTCTACCCTAATGCTATAGGCTGTATAGGTTTGGATGAGGAAGAAAAATGTTGAGTGGCTGTGGGTGTTTGGTCTGCCTATATCTGGGGACATTCCAACTTTGATTTTGGATGAGGTAGCACTTTCCATTTCAAGACTGGTACCCAATCTGGGTGTTTTCTTGGGTTTACAGGTCCTGGTTGAAGAGCTGAGGGTAGGCTTAGCCAGGTGATGAAATGGCTGTCAACAGCATATACCATTGTCAATAATATGTTTCACACTGTTTGTGAAAAGAACCATGAAAGACACGGGGTCTTTCATAAAAAGGAGCACTAATGCATCTGACAGCATAAGAAAAGGTTCAAGAGGATACAACAAAGAGCAAGTAAATAAACTCTGGACCACTCTTTTAAGTAAGAGAAAGTAATGAAGACCATGTTGATGCCTTCTGCAGGTCAAAAATAGCAAGATGGTACCTACAGCAGCAACATTTAAGCCCTGTCCTTCTGTGCAAGAGTGCCAAATCAATAAAGGTACAAAAATATATAATGGATCTGTCATTTTTACTTCCTTGAAGACACCCATGATGATGATTGTGTTAACGGCAATATTAATAGTAGAAAGGTACGTAGAAACTGCATACAAGTCAAAAAGACCTTAACTCCTGCAAAGAAGGAAGGATTAATACTTAAAAGATTATTAATTATTCCTTTTTAAGGATTACTGATTAATCCTTTAAGGATTAATCCTTAAATTCTTCTTATCCTCCCTTAGGAGACCACTCTTATATTTCACACCTTAGACACTGCTGCTGAGAAAACTCTACCCAAAGGGTATTTGAGGAAGGTATTTTTTGTGACTTGGAGATGAATTGAACTATCTGTGTAAGAGGGGCAAAAGAATCATCTATATTAAAACTGAACACCCCTCCCTCAACAGAGGGGGGGGGAGAAAAAAGCAGCATCTATCCCGTCTACAACCCAGTCCTTTCAGCAGTCCCAAGAAGATTCCACAACCAATTGCACCCTGATTGAGGTGACCCCGAGGGCACAGATATGCCCCCAAGTAGCCTCAACAGCTCTCAGAGAGTGCTAACAACCAGATGCCTGCAAAGAAATGCAATCCTTCCATTCCTCCCCTTCCCATCCTATCTGAAACTTCTGGGATGAGAAGTGAAATGTTTTTCTTCTTCTTCTTCCTCAAATAAAAAAGCATTCCAATTGCCTTTTGAAGAGCACTTTTGAGACAACTATCGCCTGGATGACTGAGAATCTCCATAGACAAACTGATCCACATGTTTCTGAGACAGTTCAGAACATTGAGAGAAATGATGTGGTGAGTGAAAGTATGTAAAATGTGTACAGGTTTTGTTTTTTTGTTTTTTTAATGATGAATTTACCTGCTCCTTCTCTGTAACCATCCTATTTGGCAATCTTTGGTTTACACTTCCATCTGACTTTTAAAGGTTCTGTTGAACAGGTAAGGCATACCGGTACATGCAAAAAAATTGTCACCCTTGGAGAAATTACATCTTTTGATGAATCCTTAAATAAACTGAACCTGACATAACCTTGATATGTACAAAGTTAAGCATATCGTTGTGAAAAATTGAATGTGTGCTTGTTGAAACTTACCCAATCCCATTCTTTTTCTTGTAGTCATGCATTTGTTTTATTTAGCACTTCAGTCTAGAAGAATAATGATGTGCTTTTTTGCCATATACTAAATTTATATTGATTATTAATTGCAATACTGAGGAACAGATGTATACTAATGGAGGAATTATGATGTATACATGGAAGAGAAGGGGAACAATACAGGAGCAGAACTTAGTTTGCATATGTTTGCATGCAAAGAGGCCAGATTACATTCTGGGGAATTTTCTCTCTTTGGCTTATTTATGCAGTTATTTATGGGCTGCCCAAAGGGTTTCTAGCCAAGGTAGTAGAAGTCAATGCAAATAATAGTTAACAAATAACATCTATCCTAACATCCTAAGGCATATCAGGACAATCAGTACATTTATGTTTGGTGGAATAGACCTTTTTGAAAAACAACAGGTAAAGGTCCTTAACTTTGGAGGCAAAATGTTTCAAAGATGGATCAGCCACTGAGAAGACACATCACTAAACTTTCATTCCCTGTAGTCCCATGCACTTTAAAGAGAAAAATTCAACCTATCACATTTCCTTAGGTGGTCAATATAAATAAAAGCACTATACAGCATATACACTATGTAAAATACAGAAACCCCCAACCCTCCATGAGTGATGGTGGAAGTCACACAAACCCTTGTACATCGTAGCATCCATATTTCTATATTTTGAGAACTTAAAGGAAGATAGATATTCTGTACCATTTTGATAGATTCCCCATGTGATGTAGACTTTAATCATTCTTTCTCTAAATGGTCACAGTGATGGATGGAATCGAGGTAAGAGAGATTGTCCTGTAGGCATGGATGTTTTACATAAATAAAACATGCCATAAAGTTATTTATTTATTTATTCGATTTATATCCCGCCTCTCTTCCCCAGATGGGAAGAGCCTTAGCAACCACATAGATAGATTTACACCTTGATAATCTGTCCCTAACTTGATCTTTTAGCTTTTTCAATGGTGCAAAAATAATCACAGTAACCGAGTCTCTCTATTTTCATGGTGGCCCTCTTCTCTCCTTTTCTTCTTTTCCAACATTAGAATCTTCTCCAGAGACACCTTCCATCTTCACTGATTGTGTCTGAAATAGGATAATTTGAGTCTGGTCATTAGTGCCTCAAGTAGGATTTGTCTATGGGATTTCCCAATCATCCAGGTCATGGTTGTCTCAAAGCTGCTTTTTCCAAAACGGAACTGGACTTCCTTGGTTTTTCTCTCTGAAAATTTTTCACGTCTCATCCAAGAAGATGCTTCAGTTCTAGCTGACTGGTGGGGAATTGAAAGATTTATATTCTTTTCAGGCATCTGGTTGTTAGCATTCTGAACATCAGTTATTAGCTCTCTCAGCATCATTGAGGCCACTTGGAGGTTTATCTGTATCCTCAGAGAGTCACCTAAATCAGAGTGAAAAATGGGTGTGGAACCTTCTTGGAACTGCTGAAAGGACTGCATTGTAAACAGCACAAACACACAAAGAAAAATAAAGTGCAATGATATAATTGTAGTGAAGTTTATGCAGATCTTTTATTAAGTGTTGAAATGTGAGATAATAATATAAACACTGAATAATGAGGAAGCAATAAATAAATAAATAAGGAACAGACTGTCCGTGCTCAATAACTGTGAACAAGAATACCTCATCTAGTATTGTATTTTTCACAAGTATTATAGCAATCTAAATTTTGAATTAAAAGAGTGCTGGATTAGATTAGGAAAGTACGTTTCATTAGTACTTATAAATAGGCAGATGAAAATACCTTTTCTTCACGTCCTTGAAAAAGATTACACTTTTCATTTACATATAAAACAATGTGCACCTACTGGTCCGTGTTAGAATGATTGTGACTTTAAAATATAAAGCTGTAAAATATTTTTATGGTCCCAAGCAGAAATAAATTTTAAATATTGAAATACAAGTCATTTTACTTTATTGATCAAATGATAGATGGTGCGTTCTCTCTGGGGTTTTTTAAGGGAGAGGTAGAATAAAAACACATTATAAGCAATGGGTTGGACATAATGTGTTGGGAGATGCAGTTTCATAAAGGGGATGAACCGTAATAAGATATTTAAATTTAGTAGCTAGAGCAATGGGGTTGTGCAATGACCCGGAACACACAGTTATAGTTGATTGGTTGGAGAGTGCTGGCTCCTGCATGAGGCAATCTGCGCTGTGATTGGTTGATGTAGTTGTGGGAGTTTCCCTTTTTCCCCGCCTTTTTCTTCTGCATGTCTTGTGTGCTCTGTGATTTGCCTCATATGCTCCTGTTTGGTGTGTGTGTGTGTGCGTGTGGCGTGTGTGGTGTGTGTGTGTGTGTGTGTGTGTGTGTATGTGTGTGTGTAAAATAGATATTTATTGATATAAAAATTCAAGTTCGTGTCAGCGTCTCTGACTCCATTTGTCTAAATGGAGCTGCACAATTCCCTGACAGACCGGGAGTTTCAATTTAGCCGCTTCGAGTTCCCCTTGATCGGGGAAGAGAAGCGGGGTATAAATCTAAATAAATAAATAAATAAATAAATAAATAAATAAATAAATAAATAAATAAATTTAGTTACTGTAGACTTGGATAAAATAGATACAGATTCCGTATCTAGGGTAAGGTCATTAAAGCCAATTAAATTTAAATGAGGCACATTTAAATCCTACTGATTTCAATGCTTAGACGTACATTGTAAGGTTTTAATTGTATGGTGTCAACTGCCATCTTGTCTTCTTTATTCATACCATTACCATATAGAGGCGTCTAATGTTTCAGTGGCTCTGGCCTAAGCATAAATAGAAAAGTTGTGAAGGCAGAGAATTCATGACTGGCTTTTGACAACGAACCTCAAAATACCTTTGGTGAGAGTCAATCAGGTCTATTAACTATAGCTTCTAAGAAAAGGAATGATGTCTGAATGATTAAAAGAGCATCTTTTGCACACTTAAAAGAGAAGGAATCTTGGTCAGACTTCATATTAGGCATTGCTATAAATATATCCAGAAACTCCCTCTCCCCACATCCAATAACAGCAGAATTTTCATAGATGTAGAATGGCTAGATGGGTTTATTTACCTTAGACAAAAATAAGACATATAAATGCAGCAAGGCTGACTACTGCATAAATACAAGAATATACACATATGCATATTTGGTTGGATTCCTGTTTTTCCACAATGTGTATATGCAGACTTCATACATACATACACATTTCAGCCAGAACTGTCTTAACGCTTGGTCCTGATGGGCACTTGCCTGTGGGGTTATGAGCATAGGGGCCCCATACTAATTTCTGTATGTTAACCCTTCAATGCATCCTGTATCATATAGATACAGCAACATACTCATTACATTTTACTGCATTTTAAAAATTCTAACATGCAAATATGTTTAATTTTATTGACCATTTATATTTTTATTCCTGTGAGTAGTTGTCATAGGGGCCCGAATATGTTTCCAGAAATTTTTTTTTCACAAAATTAACAAAATTTACAACTCTTAATGCTTTTTTAGCAACGCTGTTACAGTGAGCTATGGATCTTAAACCTCAGAGACAAGTACACCTACGTCCTTGACAAAGTGATTACAGGATTTAACTCTATAAATTACAGGAATTAACTCTATAAATGAAAGAAGGACATGCTCTGTTTGTGAATCTGAGACAAAGTAGAAGACACAGTGGCTCTGAATAAAGGTGTTTGATCTGGTGGAGTAGATGCAGGAAAGTAAACATGTAGATTTAATTATAAAACATAGAATATAATAGGGTTGAAGGAACCTTGGAAATTTTCTAGTCCAACCTCCTACTCAAATAGGATACCATATAACATTTTAGATAAATGGCTGTCCAATCTCTTCTTAAAATCTTCTTAAAACTTTGGGAGACAAACCATTCTACTGATTATTCTGTTTGGAAATTTATCCTTAATTTAAAAAGAGTAAAAATATATGCTATAAAGCAGTGCATCAACATAGATTAAATGTGGTTTTTCTTTGGCTAACAATACTCAAGCTCTTTCCTCAATCAAACAGGAACATTTAAATTTGATCTTTCATATAAATAGTTTTATTTTAATAAAGGAAAAGTTTTGAGAAGCACTTTTATAAAGTACTAATTGTGTGGTCTCTATGCATATGAAATAAGAAACCACGATGTGATGGTAGTTGCAAATCCAGTGAATAATGTAGAAATATGAATGAGAGTGACTATCTGATGACCAAAAAGGAGACAAACTGAATGCTGAAATGAAGGAGAGAGTAAATCAAAGAGTGGAATAGAAACAAATAATTTATTTCTTAGTGTCCAAGGAAGAATGGATGAAAGTATGCTAGAAAATTGTGAGATTTTGGCAATAGATATTGTAACTGGAAAAGTTTTTTGAAATATTAAGCTGGGTTGTTTATGGTGTGGCTATGTGATTTGTTTAATGTATGTGTGATGTTTTTATGCATCTGACCAAAAAAAAAAAAGCAAGAGTGAATGCAAAAGCTACAGAGAAATTAGACCGTTAACTGTACCTGGGAAGGTGTTTAGAAGACTTCTAATTAAAGGGTAAACAATGAATACATTTTGGGAAGTGTAATAGGGTTTTGTGCCAGGCAGGGATAAATAGACCAGCTTTTGACTTTTCAGCAAAAATACTTGAAAGTAAGAAAGAAAATATGTTGATTTATATAAAATGTATACGTTTTAATTATAAAATATTTTGCACCAATACAGAGGTGGTGGTTAGTTGCTGAATGTAGTAACACTAGGATATGACAGAAATAACACATGTGAAAATAAATGGAATGCTTAGCAAGTTTTTCAATTACACCAAGAATGATGTCCTGTTGGTTATCTATGGATAAAAAGGAGATGATAGTGACATTAGAAGTGTGTTAGTTGGGAATTTGAATGTACATGTATACAGCTGATAGCTGCCCTTTTATTGTCAAGAACCCATATAATCTGTGGCCAATCTTGGATAGTTTGTATGATGACACAAAAGATACATAAAGATATTGTAAATAGTGATGGTGCATTGCATTAATCTCCTCCTCACCCCCCCTCGCCCCTCCTTCTGCTTTTATGCATTTAACTTCTCTGACTTATTATATTTCTTCTCTTTTTCTGTGCTTTGCATAATGCTGCTGTCTTGAAATGTGTATTAGAGTATGTATTCTACTAAGACCCCAGTTTTAGCAGCTATGG
>JANHGC010009893.1:505337-515626 GCA_027560395.1 Boaedon fuliginosus | reverse complement strand
GGAACTAAAGCCAATGGACAAAAAGCAAACTGCTAAGAGAATATTTCTTCAGCAAATTTGCATGTCAGCATTTTTGGCCTGGCATTGCTGCTACCTCATTGCACTGGCGCCACCTGCTGCACCAGCGGTGAGCCTCGCAGCTGCCCGTTTGCATTGCCGCTGCCCCCATTGTGGCGGTGCGATGGGGGGGCAGCAGCAACACAAAGTGGTGGCTGTGAGGCTCAGCACTGGTGCGACAGGTGCCGGTGCCAGTGCGATGGGGTGACACCAGCGAGGGGGCAGCGGGGCAATGGGGTGGCGCCGGTGCAATGGGCATCGGCAGCCATGCTGCTGAGCATCGCAGCCACCCTTTTGCATCACCAGTGCGATGGGGGGGCGGCGACAATGCAAAGGGGTGGTTTCACCCTCAGTGGCATTGCCGCCACCCCATCTCACTGCTGCCACTTCCTGCACCAGCACTGAGCCTCGCAGTCACCAATTTGCATTGCCACTGCCAACGCGACGGTGATGGGGGGGTGGCGGCGATGCAAACGGGTGGCTACGAGCGGTGCAGCAGGTGGCGGACCAACTTCCTCCCCCCTCCACCCAGGTATGGCGATGCAACATTCGGTGTCTAAGACACACCCAGATTTTCAACCTCTTTTAGAGAGGAAAAAAGTGTGTCTTATACTCCGAAAAATACGGTATTTTCTAGAGTTGAAAACCTGAATATTTTCTATGATCTACACTCTTTTCCACATATATCAAAACCATATAAGTTATAACAGGGAAATAAAGCCGGTTCTTTTAGATTGAACAGAAGGAATTAATTACATAATAAATTCTGAGCATAAAACATTTCATGCAGAAACATCTGGTTTTATGAGTTTAATGACTAAAATGAGAAATGTGTTCACAAGCAGAACTACTTTATACAGAGACTGATATGGTTCTTCCATGCAAGAGGGGGATAGAAGCAAAGAAAGGCAATGCTGATGGGGTTCTCTGGTAATGGCCTGCAGGGACATTGGCAACAGTGGAGGGGAGACAGGAGAGGAAGGGCAAGTGAGCCAATGGGTCTGTGTTATCACTGGAGCTGAGGGGAGACAAGGAAGGGAAGATGCTGAGAAAAGAGATGGTCAGCACATAGTAAAAGCAGAGGAGTGGCACACACCAGCCTAGCGCTGCTCACCCCATAAGATCTTCCAAGATCCCTGCAGATTTGTTTAGGTCGAACTGTGGACAATCTGAAACAGTTCACCAAACTCAATGGAATGGAATGTTTCACAATTTGAAACAGTATTTTCAGTTTCATAAAACATGTAAATACAAACGCAAAAATATGTTTCATTTATGATTTACACTAAATATTGATTTATCAGAAGTATTCAAATTTTAAGAAATCAGCTCCCTTTTTCCTTCTCTAAAATATTTTATGTACAGATTAAAAAAATATTTATAAAACATATATGGCCACCCAGCTCACAAAAGGTGACTCTGGGGAGGAGAGGGAGAGAAGGAAGAAGGGAAGAAAAAAACGTAAGTTTAAAAAAAACATAAAGCACAAAAATTAGCAAGGGAGCGGCCTTACTGAAAAATATTAAAACATGTTAAACATTAAACACTATCAATATTTTGCTTAAATGATAAATAAAATTTTTGTATTACACTATACCTCTGTTTCCAAAAATTCTTCCACTTCCAAATCCACCTTCTTGTTTCTCTTCACCATTACGGTTTTCTCTGACACCTAATAAAAATAATAAAAAGCAAATAATAAAAAAAATCTTTTAACTAGTTAAGTGCATTTCTAATCAGTTATTTCACACATGTAAATAACATACAAGTTAGGTCCATAAGTATAATTGCTCAGCCTCAGTTTCATCTTCCAATGTTCTATGGTTAGCTAGCTAGTTTCTTATTTCCAAGTAAATTAGGGTTCAATGGATGAAGTTTCAATGTTAGTAAAAGATGACCTAGGTATAGTTAGTTCCTGCACTGATTACATTGACTTTTCCTGTTTTCCTATCTGATGCAGCCATCAATATACATATGATTCACTTGTGACTCTAAAATTAAGAGAGATTCTGCAATTACTTCCTGTATATAAATTGCATATATCATTGCTTTTAAAGTATATTTACCCACATAGGCATCTTCTCTACATATTTATTGCTAAGTGTCTGTATGCTGAACAAGCTTGGTTATACTGATCTGGTGCCATACCCCTGGTTGCAAAGTGCAGTGGAGGCATTTACACTTGTACCAACATTAAATGAACATTAAGTTTTGAATATGTGAGCACATAGAAAACTCAATTACAAAATACTCAAAATCATAGATATATTGGTTTTCATTAACTAAACTTTAGCAATTACTAGCAAGCATCCTGAGTTCACGTATTCCTTCCTTCATATATTACTTATTTCATGGCTTGCTTGCAAAGCTGAATTTGATGTACTTCAATGTTTTAATGCACCATGGACTCATGCATTGTGCAATACTACATGGTGTGCACGATTCTATAATTGTGGACAATTATGATTTATGCAGCCATACATGAAGGCAGTCTCTAAATTGGCAAGATGCCCATATTGGAAAGACAAGATGCAGGTACTAATTTGCTATTTTTGTTTTACTGTGATGCAGAGAATTAGAATCAGCAGATCATGCCCTGCCTCCTAAAACTTTAACACTACACCTTATCTTAGTTTCCAGATGTGGAAAGAAGCAGCACATAAATTTTAGATTCACCAGATTCATTGGCTTATATTCAAAACCTTTCCCCACTTTCCTAATCTCTATCATGACCAGAAAAATCAAAGGCCCCACACATATTATTTATTTGATTTATATCCCGCCTCTCTTCATCCAATTTGGGGAACCCGAAGCGGCAAATATATTAAATATATTAAACCAAAGATAAGCAACTGCATTCAGAAAACAATGAGGAAATTGTGTTTCTTAAACTGTAACCAGTTCATTAAGAATTCCTTCAAAATTCCGGGTTCTTACTCATATCCTAAGAATATCTTTAGAGGCCTCTTCTGTGACTCCTTGGGACCAGGACTGACTTCCACAGTGACTTCTCAACTTTGAAATGCCTTCAGCAGAAAGGTACACCTAATGTCATTTTATTCTCTTTCTGCTTGAAAGCCCTTTGATTCTTCTAAGCACTTTAATAAGATAATGTTGCTGTGATATTTTAGAATGTCTTTGTTAGTTCTGAGTACCCTCATATAGTGAGGACGCACAGGTAAAAGCTTTGGAGTGAACAGGAATAACGTAGCAAGTCAGCAAAATACAGACACGGTGTTTTGTGCAAATGGTTTAAGTTCAATATTACAGTCTGGGTTCTTACACAAACAGTAAAAATAGTTTTTAAACAAGAGTTTCAAGGATGTTGATATAAACGTAGTCTTCTTACTGGCAAATCAAGGTTAATACATAAATCAGTCCAGAGTAGCGTTCAATAGCAAACTCTAATCAGTAACAGCAAAAATACAACCAAGCCAAACCAAACCAAACCAAACCAACCAACAGCAAGTAAGAACAGACTGAGTTGCCGGTTTCTTACCATTAACATAGCTAACTGAATAAGCCAATCAGAATAATACAGTAATTAACATGTTCTGTTATTAACTTGTGGTTTGCTATATACTCACAATGCCTTAAAACTACTGCGTATATTATATAGAAACTAACCAATATATCCTGGCTTATATATATATTTCCTAAACCAACCAGTTAGGCTATTAATCTATTCCCAACAGTCTTTTCTGCTGGTTTTGTTCTTTTATTGCTTATTTTGTTTGAATTTCAAACTATTTTGAGATTAATTTTAAGTAAAATATTCAGTAATATGAACAAATCAGAAACTCTATTTAGCCATACATTTTCTCCACGTTCTCTCTTTTCTTGATTATAAATTACAGGACCATGTGTGAAGGATCCATATGTCCTCTAACAACCTTAGATGCAGCTCCAACAAATCTCTAGAACAGGGCTGTCAAACTCAGCTTTCAGGCCGGATGCATCACATGCTGGCCATGCCCATGCCCATTTTAGCAAAGGGGAAAAAAAGTCCTGAAACAGCACATGATGCCACCGAAACATTTGACACTCCTGCCCTAGAAGCTGCAATTGTGATAAAAGAAAATTAAGTCAATTTTTGAAATTGTATTGAATACTAATCAGAATTGCCACCAAGTCATTACATTAGGATACAATCCCCAAGATACACTTGAAGACTAAATACATCTCATAGTCCACAAAATATTATGTATCTTGGACAAAGATATTACTTCCTAACTTATCAGATGAATTTTCTTTCAATCAAAATTATTTCATTTTAAAACTGAAAGGAAACAGGACAATACTAACCAGTAATTTAAATATCACATACCTCCCAAGCATCCTGGGCTAGTGTGTACAGCTGTAATTTTGAGACCACATTGTCACAAAAGGACTATCATGGCCATATTAAGAGATAAGGACTTAAGTATTAAAAGTTCATTATTTGCAACCATCTTGTTCCCCCCCCCCCAAACATAGATTCTTATAATATTCTTTAGCACATACCTGGCTGTTTTATACTCTGAGTGAAATTGCACAAGGTTTCATTTGTTCTCATGGATATGCTACCCTATAACATGAAATAAAGAATCAGACCATACAGGAACAGTTATGTGAAGAAATTTCTAAAAATCAGTCATCTTGTAAATATAATACAATATCTGCTTAAACAGAATTTGGCTTTAACATTTTGCGTAACTATTTCCTTAAGTACTCCAGCCTTGGAGAATATAATTAATATTACACTTTCTCTTTCACTATCCATCTGTGATTACTGGTAACAAATGCAGTGGCTTAGAAATAACAATTTATACAGCCAATTTTTTTCATTTACTTGTAATCATGGCTCATTCTCAAACAAATTGAACAGAATTATAATCTAAACCTCTAATCAAGCAACTTGTTTTGCAACAGGAAGCAGAGAAAATATCTTTAATTTAATAGGTGTAAAATTACTTTGTTCAACAAAGGAGAATCAAGTGGCAAAGTGATTTAGAACATTTTAGACTACAAAGGGATAATTATAGTGTTTGTTTGCTAATATAATCACTTGCCACCCAAAGTCATTCGAAGTCCCAGAATTTGGGACTGAAGTTTCCAGAACTTTTTAAAAACAAGTTTTGGAGTTCTGGGTTATTGCCTATTGTAAAACCACCTCTTGAAGTTGAGGAAGAATGGATTATGCCATTAACATTAGGCGCTACCACCCCTTGACTAGGAATAGAAACTTAATAGGGAACCAGGCATTAGAACTTATTCCCTCCAAGGACTTGACGGATTGTTTCGTAATCCTTCTGCTGGGTTCCAAAATTCCAACCGACCTCTCCGTTCGTTGTAAAACCCAGTCTCAGGAAGGCAGCGCGCATCTGACCTAAATATTGGAAAAACGGAGCACGCTTCCAAACTTCCATAGGCACCCACCGGCTTCTGGAAGCTGGGCTGAAAAACCGGCAAGGCCCGGCCTCCCTCTCCACTAACACCTTCTGTAAACTCCGAATCCCAGTTCTCGTCACCCATGGCAGCGTCGGCCAACTCCACGTCTTCCTGCCAAGAGAGAAAAACAGTCGAAGCGTCAAACCGAGAGGCGAAACGCAGCCCTTAATATGGCCGAAGGGAGACCTCCCACCAATTCGGAGACGCCGCTCTGCCTTTAACAGAAGGCCCCCTTTTCTCCCGCATCCACTCCTGCTGCCTCCTCTCCCGCCAAAAAGCCCCCAGCCAACCTGCCTGCCCGCCTGCCGCTTGACTCCCCCTTCTGAGGCCCACCCGGCGACAGAGACCCGCCCCACAGGCAGCAGGGCTGCAGCTCCTTCGCTCTTGTTGGTTCTCGTTGGAGCGCTCGAACCCCACCTTAACGGCGCGCGAGCCTTAAGGCGACGCAGCGCCTCGTCGACACGTGCTCCAGACGTTGTTAACTAGCCGCCGCGGCCTCTTGGTTGCTCTCGGCGCCGGCTGCCTGAGGCGCCCGGGGGATTGTTGGGGGTCTCGAGTCAGGGCCTCGTGCCTCAAGTCTAGCCTTTTCCCTGAGCAAATTTCCCTGAAGCCCGGGGAAATGGGGTGGGGTGAGCGGCATGTTAGTTTTTGGGTTTGCTCCGAGCCTTCGAGCATTTATTTTATTTTTTTCCCAAGAGCCTTGTCGGGGTATAAGGAAGGTATACCCGTCGGCTGGCCTAGGGTTTCCTTTGCTTATTTATTTATTTTTATTTATTTATTTTATTCGATTTATATCCCGCCTCTCTTCACCCAGATGGGGAACTCGAGGCGGCTTATGGGTTTTGAATGCTGTTATGCTGCTTGTGGGAGTGTTTTTTTCATAATTATATAATTATTCATTGATTATGTAATTTATTAATGAATTAAGGGCTATGGGATCCTCCAACTGATCACTGTTTTTTTTCACTAGTGAGCGCTGTAACAAACAATCCCTGCAACTAGTTTGTTTCATTGTGTACTAAAAATTGGATCCAGGTGATTAAATTGATTATTTAAAGGTTAAGTAAATTAACTGGATTGAACAGTCGTGTTTGCTGGGCAGACATTCTGGGGCAGTGGCTTCTATGAAATCATAATTGGGAAAAATATTTTTAGTAGGAGCGGGCATAAAATGGAAGAGGTGCTTTGCTATGAATCCAAAACAAACCACTTTGTTTGGAAGACCTGCCAAAATCCAAAATGTTCTAATGTTCTAAACTAAGGCAAGACTCATCCTCTAGAGCGGAGTGGCAGCTTGCCCACCAATCTTTCCACTGCAGTGTTCTCCCTACATCCCTACAGCCTACGCCCGGGCTATAGCCTGGCTTCAGTCGTAATATATCTAATGGACTGCTCATGTGTCCCATTCCCCGTCTCTCTTTAGGGCAACAGGAGAGATCAACCAGGAGGATGTATTATATTGCACTTAAACAGAACATTGTCATCTGAGGGAAGGTTTGTAGGAGACAAAGTGGGCAGAGTATCTCAATGGCCTTAGTTGTTTTTCTGCTTTCTATGAAACACTTGCTTAGAACATAGGTGTTTCTTTCATACACCTTTGGTCCTGTAGGGGATGATTTGTTACACACAGTCCCATATCTGGACACGTGTTTTGGTTCCTTATCTGAACTAAACACACATCTAGATATGGGTCACTTAGGTGCAGAAGTGGAGAAGAAAGTTTTGACAGATCTCCAGTTTTTTCGGTGCAGTCTGATGTTTTGCGTATCCAAAGGTAGATTGCTGCACAAGCTTGTTCCCACTCTGCCCAGACAAGCCACTACTTGTACAGGCAAAGCCAGACTCCAGTCATGACCTATTCTGCTACATAAACTATTACCTTGAACAAGCAAAGCTACTGGGAAAACTAACAGCACATTCTCTGAGAGAGTTTCCGCGTTTATGGATCGTATCAAAATTTGTTCCTGCTGTACCTGAGCAAGTTAGTATGTGACTTGTCTAAGCAAAAGTGAGAAGAAAAGCCTGAAGTGTTCTCTGGATAAACCAACTACAAATTCAGGATTTTCTGTACTTGCTCCTATAAAGAACAAATACTGATCCAAACCAAGTGTAACTATTTCAGGCATGCAAAACTAAGCAACGTCATCTCATTAAAAAAAGATTTAAATTTTGATTTTCTTTTATGTTACTAACTGTTAAAGTATATTTTACGTTTTTAAGCTTTTAAGTATATTTTACCTAAATGTTATTAAAATGTATATTAATTTATTTACCTGTAATACAAATGAAATATTTGTTTAATTCACAGAGGTGCCATATAAAGAGATTTCTAATTTTAAGATTCAGATCATCTTCAGAGTTCGACAATTCTGCAGAGTATTCGACTTGATTACCATTATTTGGGATGGTAATTAAGTGACTTGAAAGAATAGCAAAATAAGGTTCAATGAGGAAGACACCAAATTTCACACCAGTGCAGTTGGGTCATCAGTTGATTTAAGGATTGTGGATTGTACTTCAAATTATATGGGTTAAAAATGAAAGCCTGACTAACTTTTTGTTTTGGGGAATTTCCTTTATCATTCTCAGTGCTATAATAGTTATTAATTCTTCGAAAGTGATGAACAATATTGTATGCTGTATTTCATACACTTTATTGACATTTTTATATTCAGTTTACTTTCCTAATCAGCATTTTTTATAATAGAGCTCCAAGTTCGATAACAGTTGCATAGCAAGAGAGATTATAAATATCAACTTCCAGCCTTTTTTATAATAGTTCTAAAAGAGCAGAATATTCTCAGTCTAATGACTTCCAGATGTGATGGGACATCAGCTCTTATCATGGCCAACCAACATGGCCATGCTGAGTTGAAAAAGCTGGTCAGAAATCTATCTACACTTTGTTTTTGTATATTTGAAACCTTTTAAAAAAAGCAAAAGTATGAATAACTCAAAATAAAAATGACAAATTGAAAGATCATTAAACCAATTACAAATGTTAAAGATACTAGTTTATTTCTATGCATTAGCAGATTTTGCATCATTTTAAAATTTGAAATTCTTACATTTCAAGTTAAAATGCAGTATTGTCAAAAGTAATTACACAATATGAAATACATACCCCCCAAAAAATTAGATTCAGCTAGTCAGTGAATAACCTATCCTTTAAGAATTCATCCAAGAGTTTTATGTTAAGAAATTAAAATTTTGGGTGTGGTACACTTAAGTAGACCTTTAATCAAGAAATGGTTTCCATATTAAATTGTACATCAAATTTGTTTTTTCAAATTTTAAATGCATATTCTTACAATTTAATTTTCCATGTACAAAACTGGTATACTTTATAGAAATACAGAAATCTAACAGAAAATAATGGCAGGTTAAAAGCCAATTCAACATTTAATTTCATTGTTACAATTTTCCAAAATTGTCAAGTTCTGTGACATCAACAGCCAACTTTATCTGTTCTGTTATTTTCAGAATATTGCCATAACAATACAAATAATTTGTTTCCAATAAGTTTCTTTTTCAAGTTTACTCTTTTTAGAGCCTTAGCCTGGTGTCTAACTGAATTTAAATAGGTGAATAAGAGTCTCTCGGTAGCTAGAAAAGCAGCATATAAATTTAATAAATAAAATAATGTTATACCTGGAGATTGTGAGATTTGGAGGTTACTATATTATGAATAGTTATTTTAATAGATCCCTTCTCTTTCCAAATATATGTAGTCAAGTGAGGAATAAATGCATCTTTGATTAATTGAAATAGTGTGACTAAACCCCTAAGGCAGCCAAACTGGTCATGAGAAAAACATCAAGAAGTACAGATTGAGGCAGTATTCTCAGCAGTCAATTTGTGGTTCAATTTCCTAAAAATCCTTAGCCGGATAAGAAAGAAAAAAACTGCTAGTAGCTGCTTAGGTATGTCTGCGTCATAGTCTTGAAGAATTTAGTACAGATTGTCCTTAACTTAAAATAGTACTTGACTTTACAACAGTGACTGTTCAAAGTTACATCACTGAAAAAATTGACGTATGACCATTTTTCACATTTATGATCATTGCAGCAGCCTCATTGTCATGTGATCAAAATTCAGACACTTGGCAACTGACTCATTTATGACCTTTGCAGTGTCTTGGGATCATGTGATCACCTTTTACGACCTGACAAGCAGTCAATTGGGAAGCCAGATTCACTTAACAGCTGTGCTATTAACTGCAATTATTTACTTAACAACTGTGGCAAAAAAGGTCATAAAATGGTGCTAAACTCACTTAACAAATTTCTCTCCTCGCAACATAAATTTTGGGCTTAATTGTGGTCATAAGCTGAGGACTACCTGTAGTCTGCAGATGCATAAACAAGGTGCTATGTTGTGAAGCACAGAACAAATGCATTCCTGGGCAGTATCTTTTCAAACAATGTTTTATCAGTAGTTGCCTGGATATATATCGGGGGTGTCAAACTCGCATCATCACAGCATCATCACATGATGTTTTCCACCACTAAACTCTGCATAGGCATGGCCAGCGTGTGATGCATCCAGCCCACAGGCTGTGAGTTTGACAGCCCTGGTTTATAGTATACTAGCTGCTAACTAGCTGGACTTGCTCTGTTTTTGTTTTTTTTAAAGAAGTATATTTGTGCCACGGCATTTGCGGGCCTTCTGAAGCCCCTGGCACCCCCTCCCACATCTCTGCTCTGGCAAGGCCATCTCTGAGAAAAGTCCCGCTGAGGAAAGGCAGCTGGGGGAACACTGGATGCAGCTGTTTGCGGGCCTTCTTAAGTCTCCACACCCTC
>JANHGC010009893.1:478572-497008 GCA_027560395.1 Boaedon fuliginosus | reverse complement strand
GGGGGAAGCCTGGGCCGGGGCCGCTTAGCTTGCGAGCCCCGCGCCCAGCGCCATCGAGATCCAAGCCCCGCCCCCCAGACTAGGGCTTCAATCTAACAACCTACTGAACAAGTCAGCAGAGACTCCAGAGCTGCATTTAACCACTGCGCCACCGAGGCTCTTTTTTAATAGTGTCCCTTTTGTTTTAAGCCTGTTATCAGCCTGCTGGGAATCAAACTTTCTTTGTAATACCAGCATCAAATTGGTATCTAGAATGTTTAGATATGTTTTAGAAGACCTTCCAATAATGAGTACAGAATTAAATCAGTATCTTGTTTTTCTTCTTTTCAGCTTCAGTAGATACCTCAACTTGGGAATTCCCAGATGTTTGTAAATATTACTTTGGATCTTTTGGTCAGTGGTCTAGCCTTTTATTTTCATTGGTGTCTCTTATTGGAGCCATGGTGGTTTACTGGGTGCTAATGACTAATTTCCTTTTCAATACTGGAAAGTGTATTTATAGTAAGTATACATTTTTCTGTTAATTGCTTTCATGTGGGATAGAGTATTTCTAGTTAATAAATAGATACAAGGGGACACCTAGGATTGCATTAGGTCAAAAAAACGTCAGCTTCTCTAAATGTTAAATAAATCATGTAATTTAATAAATAAATGCACATGTTCATAGGGATTTTAGAGAAGATAAAAATGTCTACTTATATAAGTTTATATATTTTCCAGTTACCTTTCTTTGTGCGTAAAAATGAAGTCATAAAGATAATAGATTTATAGATAGAGCTTCAGAGACTAGGGAGAAAGATGATGAAGGGAAGAAAGCCAGAAGAGATTCTGAAACAGCTCGTTCTTTTAGGGCCGCTGTTTTTCATCATTTTCTTCTGATTAGCTCCAGTGTGACAGAAATTATATGTATGCAGTCTAGCAAGAATTCTTTCCGACCATCACATTCCAATGCCAGGTTGAGAGAACAGTAGATTGCTAGAGTCTAAGAAACTGCTATCCTTCATTTGACCTGCTTCTAAAATTTGTCCCTTAACGTTGAAAAATGTGGTTGGTTGGTTGATCTAAAATTAGAAGTATGATTCTTTTTCCAAATTGTCCTAAGTACATACAGGTAGTCCTTGACCTATGACCACAATTGATCCCAGACTTTATGTTGTTAAGTGAAAAATTTGTTAAGTGAAATTAACTTGTTTTGTCCCATAACAAATTTGTTAAGTGAAATTAAATTGTTTTGTCCCATTTTACGATTTATCTTGCGCCATTGGTTAAGGGAATCACTGCAGTTGTTAAATTAGTAACATGGTTGTTAAGTGAATCTAGCTTTCCCAGTGACTTTGGTCATCACAAGATCGCAAGAGATGGTCACATGAGCCCTGGACACTGCAACAGTCATAAATATGAACCAGTTGTCAAGCATCAAAATGTAAATCTTCGACCATGGGGATGTTTCATGATCATAAGTGTGAACATTGATCATAAGTCACTTTTGATCAATCATTGCTATTGTAACTTTAGGGGGTTACTAAACAATCTGTTGTAAGTCAAGGACTACCTATAACTGAAGGCCCAATGTACGTATACATTTTTTATGAATTTTTTTTATAAACCATAGAGTTGACAACAAGTAATTTCTTAATTAACTCTTAAATTAACTGAAGTAACAGTATTTTTGTCTGCGCAGTGGTGCCATGAATTAACAGCAATTCCAGAAAAAGCCACTTGCATCTTGATATCCTAGTACTGATTTAAATACTTTGCAACCAAGCATGTTCTTCATTTTACAGCTACTTTTTGAGCTTTGTAAATATTTAATCATGGTTTGAGTGGACCTTAATTTTCTATCATATCATATCATTGATTACTGGCCATAAACACATTTACTTGGAAGCAAGTAGTAATTGGTTGCAATAAGCCTATTACAATTAGAAATAAATGCTGCCAAGTAGATAATTTTATTTTATTAATGCAATGCATCCCAAACCTGGATAATTACCCAAAATTGGATAAAAATTGGGGGTTGGGGGGTTGGGTAATGACACAAAGATATTACCCATCACAACAGGAACATTTAGATTGACTTAAGTATTGCCACATGTACCAAAATATATTTGAAAATCTCCTAAAGTATTCCTATTAAGATAAAAATGGTGAAATTGCCAATGGAATTTGTTAACATGACATAAAAATTGTTCAGTGATATTGTTTCTATAATGCGGGTATTCCAGAGTTAAGACTTTTCATTCAGCAACCACTCTGGTTGTGATGGTGCTGAATGAAGGGACTTGGACTGATTCTCAAAATATGATAAGACTTTCTTATAAGCAGTTTGGGGCAATAAAGGAAAATGGGAAGGATTGCGTTAATAAGACATATTTACTTGTTTAAACAATTTAGCCACCAGATGGCAATATATGCGCTGCAGTGTGAAAAGGTAGACTAGACCAGGCTAAATTTTTTCCTTCTTCTTGTAGATGAGTTCACTCCCTATTTTATTTATATGCATTAATAATGCCATAGAGCATATGCAGAAACAAAATACTTACAGCCTTTAATTAGATTGTCTAGAAGTCTGGAATTGGCTAATAGGCAATCATTATGGCTTTATTATACGTACGTTGAAACCAATGAAGTAAAAATCATATTCTGTTTTATTGGTTAACTTTTCCATTTAACCAGTTTTCCAGTATATTTTCCACCATACGGAAATACTCAGATTCTTTCCTGTTCTCCAGAATCTTGCTACTACCTGTCTGACTGCAAACAATAAGAGTATATCAACTTTCTATGTTTCAATGTGTGGTTTCTATTATTTTTTTAAAATAGGCCAATGTAGAAGCTGATATAATGTGGAATAACTTTACAAGACCATACATATGAGACAATAAACCCTTTTCTTATACATTTTTTCCTTCAAACTCATAAAGTTATACTAGAGCTTATCATGTTAAGCTTTTTAGGATTACATGTCACCTGTAAAATATTTTTGAGTTTCCCCTAATTTTGGCTAAAATTAATGTCAATGAGTTTTTGAGTCAGTTGGATAACTATTAAGTCATAGGTAAAGATTTTTCTATATTTAGTTTCCATATTGGTTACAGCCAATTCAAGATGTTTGTCTAGTCTAGTCTAATAGACTACTGTAATTTAGATCTTATGATTCATAAAGACAGATAAGATTACAGTTGTTCTCAATTTACAACCCCAATTAAGCCCAATATTTCTGTTGTTAAGGAAGACAGTTGTTAATTAAGTTTTGTTCTATTTTACGACTTGTCTTGTCACATTTGTTAAGTGACTGTAGCTTCCCCATTGACTTGGCTTGTCGTAAAGTCTCAAAAGGTGATCACATGACCTCGTGATACAGTACTGCAACCATCATAAATAAATGCCAGTTGCCAGTCTGAATTTTGATTACATGACCATGGGATACTGTAATAGTCATAAGTATGAAAAACTGTTAAAAGTCATTTTTTTCAGTTCTATTGAAGTGCCATTTGAAGTTACAAATCACTAAACAAATGGTTATAAGTCAAGGATAAATGTTCCTTTCCACATCATTATTATTCCAGTGTCTTTAAGGTTCCGTGACAAAATATTCAAATTAACCATATTTCAAAAGTCCTCTTTTCAGTGGAAGTTAAGACATATCATAGGTTGAACTGATTAATGATGTGCCATCAGATTTCAACTCTAGCATTTTCGCCAAGATGATCAATCCCTAGCCTGATATTTCAACTCTTGCTTGGACCTGTTGATTCAACATACTCTCTGTACATATATCTTGTTTTTCTCCTGAAGCTGGATTTAAAAAATTGACATTTTATGAAAAAGAGATCCAGTTTTCCCCAGAAGTTGCATTAATCTTGTTACATTGTTTTTAGTACATATAATGAATGTTCTAAAACATATTTCTTTTGGAATACTATTGGAATATTATTCTGTGCCCTTAAGTAAGTTTCTTTTTTTTTTAGATTATATTCATGATATTAATGTAACAGACATTGTTCCTGGTACAAATGGAAGCATTAAAGGTAACAAACTGGAAAAATGTTTCTTCCTGTTGCAGTGTTCCGGTACATTGGAGTCTGGTTTACCTTAAGGACAAATTCTCAATAAATTGTACCCTTTTTCAACATTATTGGGCTTTTGGGATGGGGAATCATTTGTAAGCCTTGCATGTTTGTGTTCTTCATAGATACAGTCTAAACGGAGAGGAATAAACTTAGTAAATAATCCCTGAACAATAAATAAATCAATACAATGATATTATCTTACTTTCAGATAGATAACAAGAGAAGACCACACAGTTTCATTGGCTCATATTCTCAAGCATGGTAGTAGATGCTGCTAATAGTGCATGTGTAAACACTTTTAGAACTTCTGCCTTTCCAGGTGGGGAATTTTAAATACAGCCTTTCGTCAAATAATGAGTCTTTCATTGGGTGAATAGTTGAGAATTACAATGGTGCCATACGTTTCTACAAATCTACCACCTAGCACAGAGCCCTTCCAGACCAAGATGAATGAGAACAAAACAGAGGATCCAGAAATGTTGGTCCTGTCCATCCTGGTAATAGCACAATGTCACTTTTTAGCTTTTTAAAAAGTCTTAGGACACAAGGAGGTAGGTCCTTGTTTTCAAAAGTTGCCGACCCTGGAATAGCACCAGGTGTGACCTCAGCCAATATGCTTCCGTGAAATTTAAAATTGACAAAATATACAAAATATTTATCAAGGCAAAGGGCTAAGTAATACTTAAAAGAGTTGCAACTAATTAAAGCAACCAAAAAAGAAAAAAATGGGGGTGGGGGGGGAAATGACGTTCAGACATTTGCAGAACAGAGAGATCATAGTTTTACAACAGAAACATCTTACTTTTAAAAGCTTATTTTAAAAGCCATGATGTTATTTCATTATTTGTTATTACATGATAGCCTTCTTAAGTGTGCTAGTTATACGTTGTATCAAACCAATGGGAAGAATTCAGCCTTCACTGTAACTTCACGTAAATTTCAGAAATGCTATTAATTTTCCCTCAAACACTACAGTTACAGTATATAGACAGCACAGAACAAACAGACTGGAAAAATAATGCTAATAATTCTTTTACATCTATTTATTCTGTACAAAGGTTTGTGCTTCAAATCTGTGCTTCAGGGACTTGTAGCCAACTAGGCAAAAGGGCGGCATGGGATGAAAAAAAATTGCATTGGGAAATTTCCATGACTGTCCTAATTAGTTCATACTTTCTGTATAAATTATGGGTACTGACGTTTTATACTAGAGTCTCAAAAACATAGTCTTCTGCCGTAGAAATAAGTGATTTTGGTCTTCCACCTAGATCTAACCTAGTTATGAGAGTCGAGTCAAATCAAATCAAATCAAATCAGATATATATTAGGGTCATAATAAAATCATAAATAAAAGTAAACATTCCAATTTGGAAAAAACTGCACAACTATGGGGAAGTTCTCTAAAACGAATGGTGGGAAATTTAATGAGTAAGAGGAATAGTACTCTGGGAGTTTTCTTTATGTGTATTAATATCTTAAAATATCAGAAAGCACTTTCCCTTCTAGAGTTCCATTTGAATCTGTTGTTAATTGTGTTATCTTCCCTTTGTGTGCAAAGTACTGGTATTATATATAACCCAGAAATCTGTAGTTAAAGGAAAGAATGCTAGATGTGTTATCTTCTCCTTTGTGCAAAGTATTATTTTCAAACCAGAAATCTGTTGTTCAAGGGAAAGAAAGCTGGATGTGAATGAAGTATACTATTATGAATACCATTGCATTGATAGTTTGAACTTGTTGTAACCCACTTAAGAGCCTTTCAAGTTGTGGGGGCTCTGAAAAATCAAAAATAAGCAAACCAATATTAGAATTTGCTGACATCCAGCAGACCCATCCTTTAACTAAGATACAGAGCTAAACCTAACCTTACATGACTACGTGTAAAAATTTCACATTGCTTATGTACTGCTTAGAAGCTGGCAGTTTGGTAGATTGTACCCTTGGCTCCTAATAATGATCTAAAAGATTATTTTGCAGCTTACGTGGCATCTTTGCAGAATTTGGATTTGTTTCAGTAAGTTAGAACTGAGGCAACGCTCTGGTAGGACACAAATTTGGGAGTAAGGGGAAGAGAAAATACGTTTAGAGACACTAGGAGTTTTATAAAATAAAAAAAAGGAATTATGTATATGATAGATGGCAGAGTGTTAGCCGTTTCTTTCCTGTTGAATGTACTTGTGGATTGTGGTAATTGCTCTCATTCTAACGCCAGCTCAGCTGCCTTCCTGATGTTGTGCATGTGTTTTGCATGTGTTTTGCAATTGGTATGGACCCAAAGGATGTGTTCAGTGGTACATGGTAGCTCAGGCTAGACACATACTTTGCTGTGTGGCAAATTCTGAGAAAGTACCAATTCCCTGTTTAAGACTTTTGTTATAAGGAAAAGAGGATCACCTTCTCATAAGTAATTCTGGGGAGACTCGGCAAGCAAAAAGTTGCCAATAAGTGTTACTGGAGTGCAGGTCCCATCATTCTGGGCAGCATAGCCCAAGGCCTTTGGTCATGTTGTCTGGAAATAACAGTAACTATAGTTTAAGTTATCTGAACGATATCAAGCAAAGGAAGGCTCACATCCAATATGCATTTCTTACCTGCAAGAATTATGTGTGCACATAAATAATGTGCTTAAACAAAAGTAAGCCTGCCATAAACAGAGCTTCTATGTTTTTGGTACTTTTACATCAGTGTTGACTCCTGACAAATACTTGGACTAATCCTTTTGGTTTTCTAGTCATGATTTTGGATATGGTTTGCCATTGCTTTCTTACTAGTCAATGAGTGGCCCATGGTCACCCAACTGCCTTTGTGTCTAAGGCAGAAATAGAACGCCATCTCCTGGTTTCTAACTGATGCCTTAACCATTACATGAAACTGACTCATTTCTATGGATTTCAGTTCACGTATTAATTTATTCTCAGGTTATTGTTTTGCTTTAGACATGAAAAATTATTTGTCTTGGGATGAATGGCTATTAATGACAGTGAGACTACTCTGAAGGGAATCTAGTAGACTTTCTTGATTGGCCATTGTAAGAACAGACTACTGGACTGTGTGGGCCAGCAGGGCACTGCTTATGCTTTTTTGAAGATATTAATTAATGCCATGTTTCTCAACCCTGGCAATTTTAAGATGGGTGGACTTCAACTCCCAGAATTTCCAGTCAACCAAGACTGAGAATCATTGAACTAATGTTCAGGCTTTGATTTCCAGCACATAATTTCTCACCATCACCATCATCACTCAAATTCAAATGATTTCCTTAAGCTAAACAATCATTTTCTTTCCTTTTTAATTGTACAGTAATATGTCCAAGTGACGGTAGCCATAAGGTACCAGGAAATGAAACTTTTGAATTTACTACTACCAGTGCTGTTGGATTTGAAGAATTTGAAAAGTGGTGGGACAAATCCAAAACCGTTCCATTTTATTTGACCATCATTCTTCTGCTGTTGAATTTTAAGTCTCCATCTTTCTTTGCCAAATTTAACATATTAGGTATGTAGTGGTCATTCAAAATTATGCAAAATAGATTCTTTTAGGTATCTTGAATCAATACATTTCTTATTAGTTGGGCACCTAATTACACAAAAGATCTTTGCTTCAATTTTTCAACATTTCATGAAATTTAAAACTTGCTGGAGCAATAACAGACCTTGAATTAATTTGGAGCAGCAAATGTTAATGGAAGATTTTGGATGTTGTTTTAGTTCTTCAACCTCTTTCCACTGGAAAATGCTTCCTTATAATGACAGTGCTCCCACTATGCGAGAAGATAACATGGAAAGCAATTTCGTCCAGAATTAATCATGTTTAAAGATCCCTCAGAATGGCTAACTTTTGCTAGTTGACGTCTCTAATTGTGTTTTTTTTTTAATTTTAAAAAGAGACGGCAGTAATCCAGTTGTGAATCTATCACATTGTGTAGTTCAGCCAAGGAAGAAAGAACAAATTGTCTACCTTAGCCATAACAGAAAAGTTTCAAACTTTTTGCATTGCCCTTTTTTCTCCTTTTTATTCAGTTGGAGATATTCCTTAAGCTGGTAAAAGACTAAAACAAGACTGTGAAAGCTTAGAAATCCGTAGGAGTTTATATTTTTACTCACTTTGTTTCCAGTTTTTCAAATGCTGCTTTTTTTTAAAAGTATATTCACACACACATAAGGAAGTAATAGGTAAAGTAATATGAAAGTAATAGATAAGGTGAAATGTTGTATAGCTATTTTTTTTAAATATTGTAAAGCAAGGCAGCAGTGCAATCTGCTATTTGTCCTTGAGTATCAGATCATGTTTATGAAAATGGATGTGTAAAACATGCTCGTTTTATGTTGCAGAGGGACTGTAGTACTATAAAGGAAGTTTTTATATTGCAAATTCATTGTTTTTTTTTAAATGAAAATATCCACATTTAAAAGCACATATGTGTTTTGTTACTTTGCCTAGAATTTCTAGTCTCTAAAACCTTAATTAATTTTTCTTTCAGATAATTATTATGGGAATAGTAATAGTAATGATTTTAAGCTCACAATTTTGTAGTAACGCATGTTCCAGTTTGGTATAGTTGAATATGATGTTCAGTAACTTTATCTCAGTCAGTTACTATTAAAACTGATTTATGAGTAGAATATAAAAGAAAGAGGCTGGATTGTAATGTTCTAAATCTCATAGATGTTAAAAGTACAATTTTTCCTCTGTCCATTAGTTTAAATATACACTATCTGAATATGATTGTATTTTTTTTCTTTTTCCCATTGCAGGTACTGTCTCTGTCATTTATTTAGTTATTCTTGTTACTGTGAAAGCTGCTCTTCTAGGATTCCATTTAGAATTTGATTGGACTGCAACAAATATATATTTTGTGCCAGGTAAACTTTTAAGAAATATTTATGGACTGTTCCCTTTAAATAATTTAATAGACTGAATGGGGCCTGCAGGGCAGGATATGCTTTCTGTTGTATTCTTACTTGTATCTAACTTGCTATAATCCAAGGCCCAATTGGCCAGAACACATCAGGCCTATCACTCCTCTACCTATAATGAAGGCTGGAACCATCCTTATAGGCAAAACTGGGTCACACATGCTAAGTCAAAGTTCACTAAATAAGATGTGATGACTGGGTACCCACATAAACCTAATCCTTAAATTGGACAGTCACCATAGTGGTGTTTCTATTTCAGATCTGAAGCCAAAAGGTGTTTTTGTTCTTTTTCTATAAAAATTCTTGTAAAGAGGCATCAGGGGTGATTCCTTCTACTTTTGCTGGGAATATAATGTGTTGTCAAAGTAAGCTCTGAAAAATATTGTTTTCCTTTGCTGATCTTTGATTAGATCACTCCTTATTTTCTTGGGGAATCCTGTCTGGGGAGTCATTATACAGGTGATAAATTTAATTATTCCTAGACAATAACATACAGCTAAGGGAATTACAAATATTGTTTCCTCCTAGAGTTTTCTCCTCAGTTTGTTCATACTTTATAGACAGTCTTCCAGTTTCCTAAACACCATATGTAGCTATCAGCAGTTACAACAAAAGCAAAACAAAATGCTTAAGGAAAGTTTTTAGTGCATTCTTCAGAAAAAAATGGATTGAAAATAGCCTGTAACAAGAAGTTCTTGATGTTCTGTGAACATTGCCTTCCATATGTAGGTTTTTTATATGAGAGACTTTATAGAAATGTTCTATCTGAAGAAAAGTGTTGGAAACTGGATTGTGATAGCAATCTGGCAGAGCTAATAAATCAGAACAAGTACTTGTGAAACAGCCATTCCACTATGGCCACTTGGCTGTCAGTACTTTTCATTAATTAGAATCCTTAATACTTGTTTTTTCTGGTTGGTATGTAATATTTTTTTCAATATTATATCAAGAATGATATAAGGGCGGAAACTCATTCCACTAAGATCTCCCAAAGTTCTGCTTTGCTTCCTTCTCTGCTTTGTTGAACAGAAAGATTTTCCCTTCCTTCTTTTCTCATTTGTACTCCCTTCGCCTGAAAAAGTTTTCCTTTGTCTAGCAGAAGGCTCTTTTTTCTTATTGTTTTTTTCACTCTGTGCCTAACAGAGGCATCCTCATGGCAGGACAACTAGACCACTCTCTCTGCCCAAGCCTCACCTCCCTATTGTCGTTGTCTGGAGTCTGGACAGCCCAGCAGCAGCAGGAGTGAGTGGGGATTCCCAGAGGACACCACTGCTGGCACCAACAATGCAGTCTGGCTGCCTGGTGTCAGGCCACTCCTTGTCCTTGAATATTCCCTGCCAGCAATCCTTATGGTCTAGAATTCCTCTTGAAGTCCATGGAAAATGAACTGGAATCTGTTTGTAACTTACCCACTGTGGATATGAGGCAATCTTTCTTAAGCTACTTCCTTTCAAATAGGTTGACCCCACATTATGTAGAGTTTGTACATATGGTCAAAGACAATGTGGTCCCTCTCATGTGGATAACCAAAATGTATTTGTTTCTTGTCAAGCAGGAACATTTCAAACCTCTTTATAGACAGCAGAGTTTACCGTAGTTCTAAATTAGTTTGAATAAATGGTTAATACAATATATGGTTGATAACATTCGTAAACTAAAGCAATTTTGATTAAAAGAAAAAGAACTGTTGTTCTCTATAATGGGAAACACTGAATGAGGAGTTCACTAGAATCCATACCAAGATTTGGATTCTGTGGTTTGGATAATTTCCTCCTCCTTTTTTCCAGAGTAAATAGAGTAAATAATAATTCTTAAAAGGGTTTTCTTAGTCAATGGCTGATGTTATGGTAAACACAAGCTCCTATACACATGATGAAACAGAGTGATTTTAATTGTAGCTTGACAGGAGAGTAGGAGGAAAATAATATTTGTGCTTGAGAGCTTACTTTGAATGCCTGAGTGAAATATAACTCTCCTTAGAACTCCTTGGTAAAAACCAAAGTAAGAAGAACTGGGAGTAAATAAGATAGTAATCATACTCAAATCATTTGCCCAAACTCCTGGCAGACTAGCTCATATTTTTGTCATGTGGCAATCTCATTGGTATGTGATAGAAGACATGTAGGACATGTATATGGACCATTGCTTCACCCTTGGCTATCATTACTGCATCTAGTTGGCTGTTCAATGGTTTTGTCTAACATGCAATGCGGCTTTCCCATAATAGTCTTCCAGATGGCTCTTGTCAGAAATCATTGCTCAGATGTTATTGTTTACTGGCACACTTCATCTGTGAATGTTTGCATGATTATCCAAACAAGGAAAAAGAGCAAGAGGGGGGTGGGGGAGAGAATTATGCAATTCTGTTGGGTTGTTTGTGAATTTGAACAGATGTTAAGTTAGCAAACTTGGTAAATCCAGCTTTAACTTTAATCAAGAAAGTCTTACACACATTAGAATTTCATCCTTGTATTTTGTTAAATCATGGGTGGGCAACAAACACATCATTCAAAACCATCTCTGAATTAAGTCGGCAGGGAAGCATCACGTTTCTACTTACTTTTGTGGAAATGGAAACAATGCATTTTGTACATGCAATATGATCAGTATTGATGACAGTAAAACAAAACAATTAAAAGATATTATTTTATTACTGAATAGTAATTCATGGTATCTAAAACAGATGACAACAAAAAGAAATACATTCTATTGATTGTTAAATTAGGAAGTTACCCACCAAAAATACAAAAGAAGCTGAAATACATTATGTATCAGGTATAAACATATACATTTAACTTAAAGAAACCTTTTTTAAAAAATGATATTTACTACAAAGGAAATGCACATATTTGTTTGTTTCTACCTTTTTAACATCTGCAGTCTTTTCCGTACTTGAGACGAGTGAAGCCCATTTTCAATGCATCTGCATATCATAGTGCAGAAAATGCTGTAAACCTGTTTTATCGCATTCACAAATGCTTCCTTTTAGCTTTTATTTTACTTGTATTGGTTAGGACAATATTAGCATCAATCCCATAATTCCTTGGAAGAGCTCAATTCTGCATCATAGTAGAATGTTCATACTTTCCTAATATGAGACTGTAACTTTTTTGGAGGGGCGGGAGGAATGCTGCTTTCTTGTGAAGAACGTGTTCCCCCATAAATGTGTTGAGTATTACTATTTAGCCTTCTCTGGTTTTCAAATTTAAAAAATGTGATTAAAATTATGTAACTTTATTGTAAATAATATAAGGCAATATAAATGGGTGGGTAGTAGTTATGACATCATTTGGATAGTTCTTAGGAAAAAGGAGTAAAATGCACGGAATTAAGCATTTGTTTTGTTTTGTTGATATGGTTGTGTGTGTGTACGCGTGTGTGCATGCGTGCAGGAGAAAGATTTATCCAATGTCAATTACGAATACAATGTCCTGGAGGCAGGCAATGTATTAAGACCTGTCTCATTTCTAATTTCATACAGCTATTTCTATAATTGTTGGTTTTCCTTTTAAATCTGATTTGCTTGCTGCTTCTCCTGTATGTTTTGTCAAGCTTAAATATATCCTACCTGAATATATAACAGCTGCCACTACAAATATGACTGGGAGCTTGGCTTAGGAATCAATAGACTAGATGCCTGGGATATTCGTTGTAATATTAACAGTCACCACTCTGAAAATTCTGATTTTTATTCTTCTTTCTCCAGAGTTCAGGATCTTTTTTCCTCAGCTTACAGGAGTGCTGACCCTGGCTTTCTTTATACATAATTGTGTAATTACACTACTTAAGAATAACAGGAACCAAGAAAAAAATGTAAGTGACTAGAGGAGAAAATATGTTTACACGCAAAAATGACTTTTCCTGAAACTACTCTTTGCAATGGTTGTTATGTGCTCAGGTATTGCCTGTGTTGGGGTCATGTAAATTTCGGCTCTCTAAGCCAATGTTTGCTCACCTTATCCTATAGTTACCTTTCTCTGAATGCTTCATTAAGCAATCAAATACTTTTGGGCTAGCCCTATATATGTCAGAATGATGTTCTTTCTGCCTAGATTGTTGAAGCACATCATGTCATGCCCTGCTCAAAATAAGATTCTAAAGAAATCAAGTAAGGAAGTCATTGATGGTTTTCAGTTTGAGAAGGTTTAGAGAATCATTTCTAAAGTCCGGAAGCTCTCCCAGGCTCTCATACCTATAGTTTTGAACTTGCAAAGATGTTTTTTCAGAATAACTCCATTAACTGTGCATAAAATCATGTAGGCTTTGTCTTTTTTATTTATTTGCTAGCTGAATACCCAGCTTTGCCTGGGTATAGTGGGCCATGGCAAAGTCATTCCCCCAGCTCTTCTGATGCCTTCTGCCTCCCCGTGCAACGGGCCCAAAGTAATGCTGTCGCCTGCTGCCTTGTCCTGTGGCATCCTCTGCCCAGGCGCTACTGCCTCCAGCTGAGAGCCCCCTCCACATGCGCAGTACTTGCACTCAGAACTCCCTGCACATAAGCAGTAGTCGCTTGTGTGGGTCAGCACTTTGTCAGGCTGTTTAGGGAGCACAGACCCATCAACGATGTGTGTGATCCCGACAGTGCTCATCTCCAGAGGGTAAACTTGGTCCAGATTGGTGCAGGTGTGGAGGGGCATATAGGGCACATACATACAAATATACACACATAAACACCCACACTCTTCTTTATATGTATAGATTTACAATGTAAATGTAAATGTAAATTTAAAAATTTTCATTAAACATAACCAAACCGAAAAGTAAAAGCACAATAATAATGGACCGCTTGATCCTGTATATTGAAGGAGTAACAGTAGAGGCAAGGGCTCAAGGAAGGGGTGGAATGTCCAGTAGAATGTGGTTTCAAGAGGCAAATAGGGGAAGATAACATTGTGGAGAAGCAACCAGTTAGTAAAAGGAGTTCACTGCTTAGAGCCGTAATGGCGAACCTATGGTACACGTGCCAGAAGTAGCATGCAGAGCCATCTCTCTGGGCACGCTGGCCATTGCCTGTTGCTCTTCCAGCGCTCCCCCTCACCTACATGTGTTTTTAAAAGCAAAATTAAAACTAAGAAAACCTCACTACATTCCAAAAAAAATAAAAGATAATCCAGTAGGACCAAATGTATGATACCAAAATTCAATAAGATTAATCTGCTCTAGCAGAATTCATTCCTGGTACCTTTTTGGTTAGTCTACAGAGAGATATTGGCCATCTTGAAGCAAGATGCAGGTCAAAGACAAGCTTAGGTAGAAAATGAGTCTTGGGAAGACTAGACATGTGTGCAGAGATGATGTTGCTTCATCACAAGGTTGCTTTATCACTTCAGCCAGGGTCAGTCTTCATGACTGACCTTTGAAAAAGCACTGAGCAAAAATGGGATTCAGCAGCAAGGCAGAACAATGATACTTATCTCAAGTTTGCCATTCAGCATCTGGATGACCTTTCAAATATTTGGAGAAATGTTTTACAGCTGGATCTCAAACTTGAATTGTCATGAATGACGCATGAAGTCTGGTTCATTAGCATGGAGACCAGAACACTGATTTTTGTATATTTATAATAAAGTCTCTAGTGAATCAAGAAATAAGAAAATCCTGGGTAACATGATACGTCATTAAACAAAATTGTATTACATTTTGAAAGAACGTTGGAAAAAAAAGCTGTTGTGCTTTTTTGCCCCTTCACTTTGATCATTTATCTGGTTGTGTTTTTTGTTCACCAGAACACAAATATTTGGTTTGGGTTGGGGTATTGCTGAATAACAGCTTAAAACCTTTGAACCTAATAATCTGAAACTTGGCACTTCAGACGCAGCAATTATTCCTGAAAATAATTTTAAATTTTGCCAAGAAATCAAAAGGATATTTACAATTCTCTTTAAAGAGAAGTGAAAGGGGAAAAGGCATGTTTTGTTTTCAATGTAGGAGGCTGAAATTACTGTAAATGCAGCTGACTTGTAATTGAAAGTAGGCTGAATTTATTATTTTCTATCTCAAAGAAAAAAAGAAATTGCAATTTCATGATTTCTGGTTATAACTTCCAGTTACATTCTTGCTTATCTTGGCCTAGCATTATGAATTAAAGCTATATGATGGAAGTGGCTTAAAAAGAAACAAACAGGTAGTCCTTGGCTTACAACCACTGTTTGAAATTACAGTAGCCCAGAAAAAAGTGACTTATGACTGTTTTTCACACTTAACAACCATTGCAGCATCCCCATATAATCTCATGATCAAAATTTGGATGCTTGGCGGTTGCAGTATCCCAGGCTCATGTGATCACAAGCAAAGTCAATGGGGAAGCCAAATTCACTTAACAACTGTGTTACTAACTTAACAACTGCACTGATTCACTCAACAACTGTGGCAAGAAAGGTTGCAAAATTGGGCAAAACTCACTTAAATGTCTCGCTTAGCAACAGAAATGTTGGGCTCAATTGTGGTTGTAGGTTGAGGACTACTGTACACAGTATGACTCTGCAGCTAGCAGGATAGGTAGAAAGGCAGCTGTTTCCCAACCTCATAGCTACTACAAGGAGGGATAAGTCCTGCTGCCACCAACCTGCCTTGCTACAGGTTTAGAATAAGAGGTTCTTTGTGGCTCCATGATTCAAAAGGGTTGCTCCATTTCCACAAGAATTCAGACCAGCTTCAAGGATGACGATGGTAGTGTCATGGTTTCAGTGTGCTTTGCTGCCTTGAGATCTTGACAGTTGCCATCATTGAAGGTAATATGAATTTTGCTTTATATCAGAAAACTTTACAGGTGAAATGCAAATGCATTATGGGGCAAAACTGATTCTAGCCATACAAATCTACAAGGAAATGGATGAAGAACAAACTCAATATTTTTGAATAACCAAATAGTAGTTCTAATCTACCTAGAAATTACAAGAAGTGTTGGTGATATGTACAGTTACTCAGTTTAAGAGGGCAAATACTTTTTCATACAGATACATCATATGTTGGCTACATTTGTTTCTGAAATAAATAAGCATCCAAGTTTGTTCACTCCATCTCCCTTCATATAACGGAAGAAGTACATGAGGCTCTGATTGATTCAGTCACAAAGTTATGCAACATTCAAATAGCCTGAAAGGAGGTGAATTCCAAATTGAGCCACTCTGGAGACTTGCTTCCTTAACCTTCTGCTTTTGGAGCAAAGGAAAACAAAACAAAAAAGGCTATCAGTGTAAATGATAACTGGGAAACACCCTCCAGTAGCCCTTACCTTTACTAAAAAGGGCACAACAATTTTATTCTCCCAGATTTTCAATCTTAGTTTAATTGTTTATGGTGGTCCATATTGAGAAGTGGCTGTATTTTCTTAATGTTATTTGATGTTTCTACTCTATGGTACTATGCCTAGAGTTTCCATATCTAACAATAAGAACTGAACTTGATGGTTCTTATAGCATAAACTCTTGAAGCTAAACTCTTTCAGTGCATTAAAGTAGCATATTCTAACTCCTTTGTTTTGAAGAGATGCTTATTTTAGAAGTTTCTCCACTTTCTATTCTTATAAGTAGAGAAAGAGAAGAAAATGTGTTGCTTTCTGGATAAATATGGAGTTTAAATCTAACCTTTTTACACTGTAGCCCAGCCTAATGCTTTAGACCAGGGGTGTCAAACTCGATTTCATTGAGGCCCGCATCAGGGTTGTGTTTGATCTCGGAGGGCCAGGGTGGTCAGAGTGGGCACAGCCAGTTTGACATCACTTATGTTGGGGGCACTTCTGGCTGCCTGAGCCCTCTGCCAGGAAAATGGGTTCCTGAGGTCCGTTTCTGGTTGCGACACCCTCCTGCAACCCTCTGCCATCAAAAACAGAGCTCAGGAGGGTCGTGTGCAGCCTCCCAAGCCCCATGTTTGCTGGCAGAGGCACTGCGAGCCAGTCTTTCACTGTTTCCAGGGTGGTCCTGTGGGCCAGATATAAGCATCTGGCCTGCAGGCCTTGAGTTTGACACCCCTGCTTTACATGGTAGCCCAGTCACAGATCTCACCAGCAGTCTAGTGTTTGCAGAACTAGTATATAGTATATATGCAAATGAAATGTCTACAGTGAAAGAAGTTAAAAGTTCAGAGACTGAGATCATGGCTTATGCTGTGAGCAAGTATTGACTAGATATAAAATCTGTGACAATCTCTATTTTTAAATTTGTATCATCCCCATCCTACTTGAGTAAAGCAGCTGTTGAACAGATAGCAACAGACCAGGAAACAGAAGCATTTTCTGCCAGGGAAGAAGGGAGTTGCATAAGATGTTAATTTTCAGTTTGGGTTTGAAGATTCCATTCCAAAGAGTTACAGAAATTATATCTATCTAAAGAGAAATTAAGGTCAAAATTACTCACTGAAATTGTCTATGTTTGTTTAACCGGTCATTTTCTGCTGTTTGGACAGAATCTGGGTTTTATCAAATTTAACTGGAGTAGATAGATAACTTTCTCAGGCAATGTAGTCATGAGAGTAATCTAACAAATATAAGAAAATAAAAATGGAATGTTACAGAATAGAATAAGTGACTTAATGTTTTTCTGCACATTGCAAGTGTTTATGATTCTATTACGTAGAACGTTATAGTTCTGTGATTCTGAGAAAACACTGTGGGGTTGTACATAAATGTTCAAATGGTGCTGGAGTATCCAAGTGAAGATCCCTACTTGAGAAGAATGAAGTCAACCAGGCGTACTCATGGCAGGGTCAAAAAAGGTCAAGAAGATAATAGGGACGTGGATTGATCCCATGATTGTGGCTGTCATTTTGACTTTTTAAATTAAAATATTCTTCCAGAATCTTACATCTGTTTTTCTGCTACATGATCATAAACCACAACTTGTCCAAAATATCATTTACTGAAAAAGCCCTGTACAGTATATGCTGAACCATATTTTGTTAACCATGGTTTATTGAATAAAGGCACTTGGTGCCTGCTTTTATTCAGCACAGGCAAATGGCAACCTTAAGGAGAAGAGACAGGGAGCAGGAGTCAACTTGCTATCTAAGTAAATCTCAACTACTGTTATTGAAATGGACCAGAACACAAGGCACAAATCTAAAGAACTGAATAGACTACAGTCTGTCCGAGATGTTGTATAAGTGCCTGTTTAGAGATAAATTCCAAAAAGAGAAGAAGGGGTAGAAGAGGAAAGGATGGAATGAGCTGCAAAGATTTTGGGGATTGTTGCTTATTATCTCTAGAGTAAAGTAGCCCGGTGAAAAGGATATGAGGTGAACCACAACTTTTTCTTTGATATGGAGGAAGTCATAACCAGGGATTGGTTTCTCCCGGTTCTCTGGTTACCCGCTTTGTGGACGCGCTTCCCGATCAGCTGTCAAAACCGCGCTCTGCGGGATCGCCTTCAAAATCTTCGTGGTGTTCTGCAAACACTCTATTTGCAAACACTCAACAGCTGCACAGCTGTTGGATCAGAGTGTTTGCAGAAC
>JANHGC010009893.1:465131-478123 GCA_027560395.1 Boaedon fuliginosus | reverse complement strand
ACAAAGCGGGTAACCAGCGAACTGGGGGAAACCCATCCCTGGTCATAACATTTGCTTCAAATGATGAGCAACAGTTGTAAAATAAATTTAGAATGTGGTCCAATTTCTGAAAAGGAGAGAAATTTGCAGGCAAAAAAGGATGAATAAAACTGAGCATGTATTATTCAATTTCAAGGAATTTACAATAAAGCATATGGTTTCCTCACTGTCCATTTTATTTGTACAATTATATTGTAAGAATAGGCTAGTTGAGAATTAGTGACAGAAACCATCTACAACAGGATGGAAAAAAACAAAATGGCAGCTGCAACTGCATGGCCAAAGCCCTGCTCCTTTTTAGCGTGTTGCCATCTTGGACTTTTTAACAAACCCTCCCCATCCTTCTATCACTTGCCCCTGATTCACCCTCTTTTGTAATCCAAGAAATCTGAAAGATTTTTTTCTTCATGAAGGGAACAGAGCCTTTATCCAGTGCTATAATTTACCCACATTGTACTTTAATGTGTGGAAAAGTAAAATGCACTGCTAGACTTGAAGCATCTTCTCCTCAGCTAAATGCTATAAAAAGCATCCCATAAAAGAAGACACTTGTATAATTTCCATGTGTCATTTGGTATCCATATTTTTTGAAAAGGAAAAGTTTGGTTTTTAACAAGGGGCCTGATCCAAATTGACTCATTTTTGAGAATGTGATGCCTTAATTAGCTTTGATCTCCAAATTTATAATAGCTTTTTTTCTTCGTGCCTTTGAATGTATGCTAAATTGTGTTTGTAACTGCTTTAACCCACAGGCCCAAAGTCACTGTATTATTGTATCTATTTAATCATTAAAAACAACATATTTTCCATTTGTTTGGGCACAGAGGACAATTCAAACAATAAGAATCATTTTTCCATGATTTAACTGTTCCAGGATTTGTCCTGTAACTAATTTTCCATATAATAATTGAAACAAGCTGATTTTATTTGTTTGCTGTTTCTTGTGTTTTAACTACAGGTCAGAGATCTTTCAATTGCTTACATTTTAGTCAGTTTAACGTATCTCTATGTTGGGGTGCTAATCTTCGCTTCTTTTCCATCTCCACCATTGAGCAAGGAGTGTATAGAACAGGTACAAAAACTTTTAACAGTGGGAACTTTGTTTAACTTGCTGAGAATTGATTATGTGTAAGCATTGTTCTCTTTTCTTCTATCTGCATCTGCATTTAATATAATGTTATTATCAGGTCGCACTTTCACTTGATGCATCAGGTCAGAATTACAGTATGAACAATGTCGTACTTAAAATAATACCACATTTTTCTAATTATTTTAGCACCATTAAATACTAGCTGCCAATCATACCGATTGGTATAACCATTTATTTTTTATTTATTATATTTATTATATTTATACCCCGCCTCATTTCTCCGGTCAAGTGGAACCATGTAAAGAAAAGATGGTTACTTTTTCAAATTAAGAAATTTGATTCAGATGAGTCTGTCTTGGTTTAATTAGCTGACGTCATGAGCTTTTAGCTTGTACATTCATCTCCTTTGAGCTAAAGAAGCTAAAACTAAAGAAGGTTCTAATTAAGCATAGTTCCCTTTTTTGTCTGAACTGGAAAAATATGTTTATCAGTTCTGCAACAACTAAAATCCTTAGGCTATTACATGAAGTTCCAAGCTGGTAAATTTAGTTTCCTGATTCAAATGAAATGTGAAATAAGGGCTAATTAGGGATTTCCTGGATTATTCTCACCTTGAACAAACATTTCATATACAGGCCAAATATTTATTCGTCATATGGTTTACACAGCTGAGATGACATCCAGATTGGCTCAGTGTCTAATTAAAGTATGGTATTATTTTCCAAATGGTAAACAGTGGTTATATGGAAGTATGCTGGCATACACTGGACTGGTGCATAAATGAAAGTTATCTGTGTAGCTGGAAAAGAAAACAGATCATTAAGCAAAAAATTGTTTTTCTATAATGTTTTACAACCCCTTCTCCAGCATAGCTGGGCATCTCAAAATACGTTTTATGCATCTGAAGACAAGCATTTGTCTAGGAAACTATGTCAAAATGCATTTGTTTAAGGAAAAACAGAACACACAAATATAGAAATGCATCTGTGTGTTGAGAATATAAAATGCGTAAGAATTTGCCCTACTTAAGATACAAAACTTAATTTACAATAAGTTTTTTTAAAGTTTTTTTTAAATTAGTTTTACAATTCCCACCCCCCGCCCTTGACTTCCCAAAACCAAAGACTGCAGTTTTTAAAATTCTGGAACTAAACTATTATAAATAATTAAGCCATATTTCATTTGTGCCTCAGAAACAAAATCCCGAAACTTCACATATAAATGTTTCCATGATTAAAAAATCAAATACGTAGATGAAGCAGTTATAAGATTTTCCAAGTCTTATGTATTCCAATTATGATCATGATACAATGATACGTTACATATTCACTATTGAGAAATGTGTGCTCAACCCCCTGCGCATGCACACACAACCCCCTGTGCATGCGCATGCATCTCCATGCATGCACATGCGCCCCCATGCATGCACACATGCCTCCCCCATCCGCACGCAATTTCCCAGAGCCGAAAAACAGCTGATTGGCGCTGCCGTGCAGATCAGCTGTGCTTCGGAAGAGGGATGAAAGGTAGGCATAGGGCTGGGGCCGGTGGGAGGTCCTTTTTCACGGCCCAACTGGCGGGAGGCCTCTGCGTGCCACCTCGGGCATGTGTGTCCTAGGTTTGCCACGGGTATAGACTAAAGAGGCAGGAGGAAATGACATCCCCATTTCACTTGCATCACTAACTTTTCTTTTTGTTAAGAATTTTTTAGATAATTTCCCCAGTAATGACATCATGTCATTTCTTGCAAGAATATTCCTGCTGTTCCAGATGGTGACTGTGTACCCACTGCTTGGTTACTTGGCACGAGTTCAGTTTTTAGGACATGTCTTTGGAAATGTTTATCCAAGGTAAACCACTCCTTTTTGGCATACCTTAGTTCTATTCCTTGTTTTCACACCCATGTCATATAGAAACATTCTGTCACTACTCATTTGCCACTGTTAGAACAAACTTTCTATTGTGGTTAGTGCTGGCTTTTCATTCAAGCTTCATGTCAGTCTCGGGGAGGGAGTGTTTTTGTTTTGATTTGCGTGTGTGCGTGCGTGCATGCGTACGTGTTTGTGTGTGTGTTTAAAATGTTGTGCAAACAGGGCCATTTATATTTCTGGATGTAATTTTAGAGCAATTAACCAAAATTTGGCACCTTGATTACATTGATTGCACCTGTAGCTTGGTGTAATGTGCAAGTGGGGTGCATGATTTCTTTATGGTGTTTTGGCTTTCTTTTTGTGCTCAAGCCTCATACTTGTCTACGAAGTGCCTACTTTAGTAAGACCAGCTAAAAAAATAAGGCAAAACCAACCAAAATTGGCCAGATTAGCATGAGTTCTTTTTTTTTTAATTTGAAGAAAGATAATTCTTGCTTACTAATTCAGGAGTCATCCTTATCATAGGTGAACATTTTACCTAGGTGAACATGTTATGTGCTTTTCTTCAAAGAGTTTTCTGACAGATAGGAAGGTTACATAAACAAGTGCTTCTGGTTAATAGGGACCTTTGGAAAAACGGGTTCTCAGACAATATTCTTGATTTTATTACATTGCTCAGGACTGTTAGAAGAAATAGCAGACTATTTGTATATGGAATAGCTTCCTATCCAGACTTTGACTCAATTCAGACCTATTTAGTTTCAGCAAGAAAGCCGTATTGTTTACCACCAGACACCAGGTTTTAATCAAATACCAATAAAAGAGGCCCAAGCCTTGTTATAGTTCTCCATTCATTGTGATTTAGTGATTATTAAACCATTTTAGTTACTAACATTTGCAAAAATTAACATTGTAAAAATTATGTGGTGACTAGGGCAGTAACTACTATCTGCTAATAAAGGAGAAATTAAAGACTAAACATTGAGAGAGAGAGAGAGAGAGAGAGAGAGAGAGAGAGAGAGAGAGAGAGAGAGAGAGAGAGAGCGATCCAGTTTAGTGCAGTGCTTAAGGTGCCAGGCTAGAAATTGGGAGAGTGTGAGTTCCAGTCCTGTCTTAGGCACAAAGTAGCTTGGGGACTTTTGGCCAGTCACTCTCCTTTCACACCTAAAAACACAGCAAACAATAAAATAATACTAAAAACAAAGAACAAAAGATGGTGCAAACCAGCCAACACTCAGAACGAAGTACATTACCCAGAAGGAAGTCTCACTCAACCTCACCAAAGGTTTTCAAGGCTTTTTGAAATACCACCAGGGTGGGGCCATTCTGATCTTGGGGGACCTCTCCTTTGAGAGGACAAGAACTATGTCAGAGAAGGTGAGTTTTAAGGAATCCCAATAGATGGCATTGTTTAATCAAAGGAACCCAAGCAGTATAGCCTGTAGGGCTTTGTAGGTAACAACTAGCATCTTGAATCACACCCAGAAACAATCTGGTAACTAGTGCAGCTTAAGAAGCAGAGGTATTATATGAACAAAGTCAGGCACACCCATCTCTCACGCTACTGCGTTCTGGACCAAAAATGAAGTTTCTGGGTGGCCTTAAAGGGCAGCCCGATGTAGAAAGCATGGCAGTAGACAAGCTGCAAGATGACTCGGGAATGAGGGACTGTCTGAAGATTTTCTTTTAAGATCCCAAACAGATATAGTTATTTGCTATTTTTACAGTGGCTTCCACTGTACTCTTTAAAAAGGACTTTAGACCCGGATTTTATCTCTCAGAGTTGAGATAAAAATACAGACTTGCTCACACTGTTAGTTCAATTTAAAGGGTTGACAATGGAAATAATTTATTTGCTGGTCTATCATAATTTCCTGGAAACTTAAGTGTGTTTAGAAACACAGTAATCCCAGGTTATTATGCTAAGTGGAGATCTGTCAGTTTTCCAGAAGTTTCAGCTACATCTAATGCCAGCTGTAAGAATCTACTTCCTGATGTGGAGGCTAAGGAAGTGTATTTATAATCATGTTCTGGTATCCATGCTGGCTTTGTGTGCTCTTCAGCATCATCTCAATTTTAGAGATGCTATGTTTTCTCAGACAGCCAGTTGGATGTTGTGATAAAGCATCAGACTAGAGACAAATAGACCGTTGTTTCAGTTCTCCTTTTGCTACAGATCCAGCTAGGTAATTTGGAGCTAGTTGCACTCTGTAGGTAGAAGGCAATGGCAATCTGCTTCTGCAGTCTTGTGAAGAACACTGCACACACTTCTCAACACTGACTCAGAGGAAGAAAAGGGGTTTCTGAACTGTTTCATTAAATTCAGATCTCCACATACACCAGGGCTGTCAAACTCCCAGCCCGCAGGCCATGCCCATGCCCGGTTTAGCAAAGGGCGGAAAATTCCCAACACGTCACATGACACAGCCATGACAATGTGTTTTTGACATCCCTGACATTCACATACTCTATAAAAAAATAATGGCAATATTTTATTTTACAAATTTATGTAGCATCCCAAATCTTTTTCTTGAGGTAATTGTATTGGCTTTTTTCAGGTTGCCTCAAGGTTCATTTATGGTCATAGACTACAAGCATCAAACAATAAATATGTAAATCACTGTGATGATGTCTTTGCTTTGGCAGGTGACTTATCATTTACCATTTTGAATTAAAGATGACAGGAATAAAATAATATAATCTTGCAAGATTGAAAACACTTTCCCTCCTCACTTGCCTTTACTTTCCAGAGAATTAGAGAAGATGCCTTCTGAGATGCTCTGTCCAATCTCATCCCTCATTTGAACGCGGGTGTCTTTTATCAGATACCCTGATATGCTGTCTAGGCTGCAGCTCTTCCTTCTTTCTCCCAAGTTATCCTCACAGTCTATTGTAGAATCAGACATGTAGCAACACTGCTTGGTGCTCAGACCTGAACAGTCTTTCCTTCCATGGTGTTTTCTCTACTGTTTTTTCAAGAATAATTTATTAAACAGTTGTAAACTATAAGAAAATGAATTCCCCAACCCTACCCTCCATTAATGGCTTGTTTAAACATGATGTATTGGCTAAGCTACGTCTTCTTGTTTCAAGTTTAACTCTCAGACTAGACTAGACTATGGGAGAAGTACACGGGCTCTCCTTGGATACAAATAAAAATCTCCTATGCTAATCTGACTCAGAGCCCAATGCATACAGACAGTCCTTGATTAATGATGGTAACTGGGACCAGAAGTATCATTGTTAAGCAATGTGATCATAAAGTGTGACATCACACACATTGCTTAGTGATAGCAATTTCCACAGTCCATATTGTCATTGTTTAACGAGGGTACCCACTAGCTTCCAACAACCAAAGTTAGGGAAGTGCCAGAAGGAAATTGCAAGACATAGGTGTCTTGCAAGCAGGCTATTAGGCAGGTAAGTGGTTGCTGTGGGGCAGGTGTGGGTGACCAAGAGTCCATTGCAGCATAGTGCAAGGATAGTGAGGCTGATGACTATCTGGCGGTGGAAACCTATCCACCATGGAAGGAAAGACTGTTCAGGTGTTTTACTTTTATAGAATGATTCATACATCATTAAATATAAACCATATTTAATAATTACATTATAGTGAATAAATGATTTTTTTATGATTGTACAACTTACTAAGCTAAAGCCAAACCACATTTATACTACAGTATATTTCTTATAACATCAAGATGTGACTAATATATCAAAATATCATTTTTCATATTTATTGGATATCTCAGTGGATGTTTACAAAGGGTTACATGCCAATCTTTTTATGCTGGTCATTTAATATACTTGACAAACTCTTTTATATGTCTTGGGCTTGCCCTATGCTTGTCCTGTTTTGATCCCATATTCGTATTATTGTTAACAAAAATGTAGTGTAAAGTGATTAATGGGACATTAAGTTATATTCCAAAAATCTGATTTATGATGAACTCTGGACTCCCAAAACCAATAAGATAATTTTGCACTGTTGGAAAGAAATAATCACCCCAGGTTTAAAAAATGCTGGATTGAAGGAATAAGATGATTGTGAGCTTTTAAATTGAATTTATAAATGGAATGGATAGCATCACTTTTATGATTCTTTCTGTCAAGCTTTATTTGTTTAAAGGCCAAGTACCCTTATATGTTTACCTTATATATTTATTCTAATATTTATGTGGTGTATATATATGCTACATTTAGCAGTGATGGGTAGTGATGGTGCCTTTTTTCATTTTCATTTTTTAATATAGATCGTGTTTTTTTTTTAGATTTTCTTTTTTCCTTGTTTGTGTAATTACAGTATGGATAAATATATTTAAAAATAATAAGTCATAATGTCCAAGGTTTTTTTGTGTCTGGTTTCTTTGTTTAAAATAGCAAGAATCCCATTTCTAAGTGTGTGAAGCTTCTGAATCAGTATTTACGGGAAACGGGATGATATGTTTGTATTAACAGATAGGCCTTGTTCAGAATGTGAAAACTTACAAGTTTAATTTTCTACTTAAAAAATTTAAGAAGGTGGGATAGGATACAAAACCTTTTCTATTTACACTAGCTCTAAAGAATGCGTTTGATGAAAATTGTTCTTAGGTATGAGTCCTGGAAACCAAAATATTTATTTAACCTATCACAATCTTTAATATTTGCTTGTGTGTACATTTATAATGTTATGATTCCACTCCTCTAAAGATTCTTCTTCTGATATTCATTAGTTTGGTTGAGCAGCTCAGATCATTCCTGGATCCAAAATATTATTTTTCATGTGGGGAATGTGTTTTAGAGTATTTTATTATACTAGTATATGGATGGCATTTTAGAGTATAGAAGATGACTGTTCATATGTATGTGTGCGTAAAAGAGAGTGAGAGAAACAAAGAGATGAGTATACTGTTATGAACTTTGGCATGACAAATAGAAAAGAGCCTTAGAAAACTGAATTTCAGATAGCTATATTGTATTCAAAATACCAATTTAGCATTTGGCTGTTGGAAGAATCACTATAAAGCTCATTTCATCTGAAAGTAATTGGCTTTAGTGGATGAGTCACAGAAATGGAAAGATTTTTACTAGCTTATTGAAACTAATAAAAAGGGTTGCTATTACATAGAGTCACATAGCTTGGTTTTTCTCTTTTCTTACAGTTTTTTCCATGTGCTGGTTTCGAACATTATCATTGTAGGAACTGGAGTCGCAGTGGCCAGATTCTATCCAAATATAGGGGGAATCATAAGGTACCCTTGAAATATGAATTGATTGTTATGCTGCAATTGATGCAGGACTATGCTAACTATCATGTAAAATGTAAACAAAAAAGTGGGTGATTCTAATATCTAGCATCTGCATGAAGCAAACTAAAGTGATAAAAAATTGTGAAATAAGCCTCAGAATTTCACTTTTTTTACACATTTTCCCTATCTGGACAATTCAGTGCAGCCTACATTCTGGCTTTTTCTTAGTCACTATCGTAGTATTTATTTTTTGCAGAAATATCCAGATTCAATTTCTTTCATATTCAGAGGCATTGAAAAATCTGAATTACCCAAATGAACCCACAGATGCGACAATTGATCTCTCCTCTCCAAACAACATTTTATAATTCTTATATAATGTATGTATAGATCAGCCTAGATATCTGGATAACTCCAGGCTATGGGTGGAGAATTGGAACTCATAGCTCTAGTGTGACTCCCATAATCAAACAAGCAAAAGGGAAAAATAAACTTCACTAAAAATAAAGGGGAAAGAAAAAAAATTCCGAGGACACCTATAAATGCCTCTGACTCATACATACATCACTGACAATTATGACAGAATAGTTAATGCTTAAAAAAAATTAAATGTTGCTGTTCTATAAGGTATCAAGAGTGATCAGGCAATTTGTTTCAAAACACCCTGGAAGAGTTTCCACTACTCCAAGACAAGAATCCTAAATTGTTGCATACTAGCTGGAGTACTTATAGCACTTCAGAATCCTAAATTAGCAGCTATATCAGTAGCCATGTTTCTAGGGAAGCTGGAAATTGTAATTCAGTAACATCTGAAGTGCCACTGCTTACCTGCCCCCATCTGACCTCATTTACTTCTCTCTCAAAATATTTGTATTTAGTATAGCACACAAAGATACAGCTTCATATTCTATTACAAAGTGTTTGTCACCTTACTATTCCTATTTTTTTCTGTAAGCAAAAAAACCTGAAACTTGCAAATAAAATAAATGAAGCCCCAGCTGCCATCAAGTAGCTATGAATATTAAAAATGGCTGTATGATCGAGCCTTCCTTCAAATCAGCTTTCTTTTGCCGTGATTTTCTTTTCCCTTGTGGGAACACTATTACCAAAATTCCACATTTTAAAACTGCATTTTAGATCTGTGCTACATGTGAATGTTTAACATTTTTGTCCCACATAAGGTCTTATTAATCAATTTTGTTAAAGCTTTATCATGTCTTCCGCATCTCCTTTTATTCTCAAAGCTCCTCGTGTTTTCCGCTTTCAATTTTATTTATTTGTTTTTATCCCACCTTCATTACTTTTATTAATGACTTAATGTGGCAAAATTGCGCCTTCCTCGTACTGTTGTTTTTCTCACAATTCTAATTTCACCTGAACTTTCTCCATGTGAAAAATCTTGGATCCTGATTCTTTTTAAATACCTCTTGGACATCCAACCACATATTCCCACCCATTCGTTCTATTGTGAGCAACAGGAACAAAGCACAAATGAATTTAAATAAACAAGCCTTGGCTAAGCAATTTTGTGCAGTCATCCGAATGAACAAAGGAATGTTTGTGATTGGTTCCTTTTCTCTCTTCAAAAGAAGTACTCTGCCATCAACCCATCTGGTGTTCTTTATAAAAACATGAAGAACCATTTTAAGAAAAAAGAGGAAGAAATTTTCCCTGGCCCTTCATTTCAGATGAAGCTGCAGTCTCACAGCCTCTGATACCCAGCTTTTGTGATTGCTCCCCTCACCCCACTCAAAAAGTATTAAAAGAATGATTGTGAAGTTGTTTGAACACTACATAAATGCTATTGATTAATGCAGCACATTTTGGTGTTGGAGAAAACTACGACAGTGGGAGCCCTAGTGGGCATTTATGCCAGTGGTTCTCAAAGTGGGCGGTACCGCCCCCTAGTGGGCGTTGGAGAGGTCTAAGGGGGCATCGGAAGCTCCATGTGGAATTAGAGGGCGCCAGGAACCAATTGGTGGGCAGCAGAGGATTCAGCCAGCTCCCATGCTGCGCCTGCGCAATGAGCCAAGGGAGGGGAGGAGCTTCTCACTGAGAGCTTCCAGCACAGTTGTTAGCGATGTGTGGGTCAGAGCAGTGCTGGCACGGCATATATTCCTGTCCTCTGTGTCCTCACCATTACTCAGGACTGGCCCAACCAGCAGTGCCCTAGGCAAGGGCCGGGACATTCCAGGGGTAGGGCTTGGGCAGCTCACCTCCCCTGCCCTGGAGGCGGAGTTTGGGCAGCTCATCCCCCCACCCTGGGGGTGGGGCTTAGGGGGGCGTTAAGCAATCAATTTTTTTCTAAAAAGGGGCGGTGAACCAACAAAGTTTCAGAAACACTGTTATAGATCAATAAAAGCCACCTTAGTCATACATGGAGTGGGTCTGTTAAAATCAGTAAAAAATAAGAATCATTTTATTGGATTTGTTGACTAAATCTGAATTCAATACTGCCCATGGATTTGTGGTGATATTGAATCAATTTTCCTAACTGGAATTTCTATGAATGTTTTGGATGACAAACCCCATGATTCCTGGTTGGCAAGATACTAGCTGATGAAAATTATACCAGTATTTTGTCAAATTTGTTTATATAATGAACTGATTTAGAATTCCCTAGAATTCTCCTCTTCAGCTTTGGAAAGATATATATTAAATTTAAAGAATCTTTAAAGAGCCCACCTTGCAAGGATAGAATAAAAGTTATAGCCCTGCGTTAATCTTTTTTAATTTAAGGTCTGAAACTCTATGCTTGATCATGGTTTGATATAATTCAGACCTAAAGGACATTATAAACAAGTAATTTGCTGCTTAGTTGGTTCTTGCTTTCATCAACCAGTGGGGGCACCTGAATAGGTTGATGAGACGTTACATTCTCTTGTTCAGATGCCAACAAATAAGTCTCAGAGCCTTATTTGTTGGCATCTGAACAAGCTACGATAACAATCCAAGAATAGATTCTGGAGTATATTGAAGCAATTGAGTTTTGTGAGCTTCCTTGACTATTTTGCCTTTTTACTGACCTCATAGGTAAAAGTGTAGGAATTATCTTAAAAGAATCTTCTGCAACTGCATGTTTTTCATTATGGGTATTTCGTGATAAGGTGGTCTTTAATTTTTTTAAATCATTTTCGTAACACTTTCTATTGTAATTCAATTGATGACACTGTGAGAGGAAGAGTTCTTAGGTGTTGTTCTGTACTCCTTAACTTGTGAGAAGATCCTAAGCATATTTATCCAGTAATTTATTAACCACCATATTCAACAGTACTTACTTTGTTGTAAGTGTGCTTTTATAGACACAGAGAAGTTTGCTTAAAAGCCTTTCAAGACAAACAGGGAAATGTTGTGATCAAAAATAGCTGTTATTAAAGGCAGCATGTGGATTAATTTGCAAAGCATCATTGACAAGATATTTGGTTAAAAGTCAGGGAAATTGTTGGAGGATTTGATCTTAGCCTTCTGAAACAAAAGTGTAGCCTCTCCAAGCTCTACAGGCTTAGTGCCAAGGTAAACTGTCAACAGCATTTAAACCATGCATCTGTTTATTGGACTTTTAGCTTACCATAGGGGGATGGTACTTGGAAATCTCCCTCTCAAGGGATGGTCCTCTGTCTGTCTGTATGAAGAAGGGAAAGTAGAAAGCTGTCAAGGGCTGGATTGCTCATCTGACCATGTACGGTTTGTTGATCATGTGGTACAGCAGTTGCAGAAGGATCTGCTGGTTTTCTTCGTAGGAGTTCTTTGGAATAATTAGCTTGTGTCTAGCAGGACTGAGTCAGAAGTCAGAAGCAGGATGCTCAGAAGACTTGGAGAATGGCCTGGCTTGGTTTTCATGTCTCTTCTTAACAGCAGCTCTTATGAAATTGAGCAAGTAAGTAAAGAAGCGTGCTTAGCAGATCAAGCTTCTGTTAAGGACATAAAAGAAAGGCCAGTAAACAACATGGGCAGCTGAGCAGAATATGTTTTGTTATCTTAATTAGGGAGGCCTCCTGGGCCTGATCTGGCAGTCAGCTTTTCTTCTGCCTCTTGGAGAGTTTTCAAACCACCTTTCAAGCACAGCTGTCTCAGAGAAGAAACTTAGAATTTTGACAACCAACCTTATCTTAAGTAGCTTTTTTGTTCTTGGTGAACCTTACCTTGTTCATTTTTGAAAATTACTTTGACAAAGGTTTATGATTTCAGATACGTAGTGAAATTGGCCTGTGATGTATTTCTGCTCAGTCCTTTTTGCTCCCCTAAAAAATTCTAATCTTTCTCTTTTACTAGCCCTGATGGCTGACTCTACTTCTCAGAATGCCTGTTTTAAGCAGCCGGCTTATGCTTTCGAACCTATTCTCAAACCTCATTCTCTTCCACATTGTCTGGGACTATCTGCAATCTTTACGAATCTTGATGCTCTTCAGATGGCTTTCCAAGGCCTGTTCCTGGATTGTTAGGGGAACTCAAATCTACATACTTCTGTTTTTGTTGAACATAGGACTGTAAACTGTCCAGCACAAACACTGCAAATTTTATACTCTACTAGCTGATTACCTGGCCTTGCTCGTTTTCTTTTTAAAGGAAGTATAATTGTGGTGGCCGGGGCTGAGTAAAAAGTGGCTTGAAAATGTGATTGGTGGTAATAGTAACCCCAGGTTGTTTCTCCCTCTTCGTCTTCATCCCCCTCTTCCTTCTTGCTCCACTTCTTCCCCCCCTCCTCTTCATCGTTGTCTTGCCCCCCCTCTTTCTTCATCTCCTCTTCATCATGTACTTTCC
>JANHGC010009893.1:425071-438825 GCA_027560395.1 Boaedon fuliginosus | reverse complement strand
CACGGGAAAAGACCCGATTACACCAAGACTTACATACCTACACCTGTGAAAATCTACGAAAACAAATATATATATATACATATATGTTTTCTGAGGTTATATTAGTATATATATATATATATATTAGCATATATATATGCTAATGTATTCTTTTCTCAAGGATATGTGGTAGGGAGTTCTTTAAGGAAGCCCTCGGATGATAGCTATGGTGAAATGATGGTACTTAGATTTTTTTTTTTTTAAGAAAACACAGGAACAAACAGCTTGGATAAAGAAAAAAGTATTTTTTTAAAAAACCTGCTTCTCCCAGTTTTCAAACCAGCAGTCTTCTAGCTGGTTTGGGAGCTTTGCAAGGAGGAGTTACTGCATTTTTCTATTAGAGAAATGGTAAGAGTAAAATATAGTGGAAAGAATTAGAGAAGTAATAAATGATTTATTTTAACCACCTTGCTGTGCCAGCATGAATGTGCATCTTAATTCCATACATTTCATTTTAAAGATGTGTGTATTTGTGTATATATGTTTATGGGGGGGGGGGGGCTGGGAGCGGAGAAAGAGATTCCCAGAAAAATCTACCCACAGAAAATGATTGGTGATTGCTTTCCAAACAGTAAAATTGGGAAGGCAAAACAGCAGGAAAATTCTCTAGGAGCATATGGTAGCCAGTGGCGAGAAGCTCCATGTTTTTCAAATCAGCAAGTTTAAGATGTGTGAATTTCAACATCTCCAGAAAATTCTCTAGCCCACATGGAGTAAACTTACCAAAATGTTTCAGTATTGACAGGATTTTTTCAAACTAATTTACAGAAAGGCGAGCATGATCATAGAACAGGAACAGTTTAAGTAGCAAATACAGACATGCCCTACTTTAGTTTGAAACAATCATAAATAAATATCAGCCTTAAGATTCCAACTTTCTCTCTCTGTCTCCTATGGTTTTAAAAGCAGGATATTCCTTGTTAGGATTCAGAAATCTTATTTTCTAATAAATATCAGCAGTTTATGTCACATCCTGCCACAAGCAAACTTGAAGATGCACTGCTATTATTCAATAACCATGGCTAAACAAAGCATGGGTTACAAGAATATAAAGTCAGTTAGTAATTTGCTAATATAGATTAGAACAAGTTGGAATAGTGCAATAATTGATTTGGTGTGATTAATAAATAAAATAAATGCTAAAGTAGCATTTAATAGTTTTTCATCCAACCAGTATGAAATTTTCCCTTGTTACTGTGTGCTTTGTTTTAATGTATGCCAACACAATTCTGTTTGATATTGACTAGGTCTATGCCAGACCTCTCAACTTCACACATTATTTGCCAGTTTGGGACGTGTGTTATGGTCATAAAAGAGTGTTGTCATACCTAGTTGCTACACAGGGTTCAGATGACATTTTCATACGTGTATGTTCATCTTTTGCCAAACTAGCATTATCAGTTATGAGGAAATTCAGTCAGTGAATTAGATGTTTCTGAATTGCTGTGTGTTTTGACTGCAAGGTTGCGTAGTTATGATTATTGCTTAAGGGCAATACAGCCAAAACCCAGAAGAAAAGAAGGGGAGAAGGAATTCTAATGTTACAAATGTAATGTTCCCCTGACTGGGGAAATGAGGCGGGGTATAAATCTAAATCTAAATCTAAATCTAAATCTAAATCTATAAATAAATAATGGATGAAATATCCAAAATTAATTTAATAAGCAACAATATTCTTTATACAGCTAGTCCTTGATTAACAACCCAAATTGAGCCCAGAATTATGGCAATAAATTATTGTGATTGTAAGTTGAGGTACCACATGAATGGATTTGAAGTTAAAGCCATTTTTTTGGTTATTAAGTAGATTGTGTGGTGGTTAAAAATGGTGAATCCATTTTTCCCAATGGATCCTTTTTTCCAGGAAATGAAAATAAATGCTGGAAAACAGAAAAAAATGTTTCAAATCATGTCATGTGGCTGCAATATGCTGCAAACAGCCACAAAGGTGAGGACTGACAAGCACCCAAAATGCAAGAGTATGACTGTGGCTGTACGCAGGGGTGGGATCCAAAAATTTTAGCAAAGGGATCTCTGCCCGGTTGCTGGGTGGGCATGGCCATAGTGGGCATGGCCCAGCCAGCCTCCTGCACCCCGGTGGGGGGCTCTTTTTTGGCCTCCCTGGGTTCCAGAGGCTTTCCTTGAGCCTCCAGGAGAGTGAAAACAGCATCCCCAGGGCCCTGGAGGCCCTCTGGAAGCCAGAAACAGTCCTGTTTCTGGACTTCCAGGAGGCTTTTCACCCTCCCCGAGCCTCCGTGCGGGCCCTGCACTTAGCTGGCATCCAAAACAGGCCATGTGGAGACTCCTGTGAGGGGAGGAGTGGGCAAGGGCCAGCCAGGGATGGGATTTCGGGGTTCTCTGAACTGGGCAGACTCTTAGCAAGAGGATACACCAAACCCCTACGAACCCCTAATAGCCCACCCCTGGTTGTATGTTTGTATGCAGCCATTGTAATTCCAAAAACAGGTTGCAAGTAGCTTTGAGGTGGTGTGTTGTAACTTCAAATGGTCATTAAATGAACCATCAAGTGTCAAAGGCTATCTGTAAAAGAACATGAGTGGTTCCAGGGGTGGATTCCTACCGGTTCGCTGGTTACCCGCTTCGTGGGCGCGCTTTCCAAAGGGCTGTCAAATGCGCGCTGCTCGCGATCGACTGAGAAATCTTGATGCAGTTCTGCAAGCACTCTGACAGAACAGCTGCGCGGCCGTTAGGAACCCACCCCTGACTGCAACTGTCATAAATTATGAACCAGTTGTCAGTGTCTGAATTTTGTCTGAATTTTGATCATGTGACCATGACGATGCTGCAATGGTTTTATGAAAAATGGTCATAAATCATTTTTTTCAGTTCTGTGATAACTTCCAATGGCCACTTAAATGAATGGTTGTAAGTCAAAGGCAATTTTTTTTTTAAGATAGGTCATATTATTTTCTATTCTCTCATCTCTTTCTGAGACAGCTGTTCCGTTTTATAAACAAGTGTTCTAAAAACCAAACGTCCTATGATACCATGTTTGACAAGAGTACACAATTTGGTCTACTAGCATTATCAGCATACTGTATCAAATTTCAGAATTACTATCAACTGTAAAAATAGCATAGTTCTCAGTTTATAATATTTTAATAAACAATCAAAGAATAGCATTAAGATGGATATCAGTAATATGCAAGAGTTTCAAAATAACAGTTGGAATGCCTCACATAAATAAATCAGTTACTAAAAGTTTTTTAAAAATAAATATGTTTTCTATCAATGTTAGAATAATTCAGCAACACACTTTTTCATGTTATATTGACTCCTGCGAGAATACTTTTGAGATTAGTTGACAACTTCTTTATCCTTTAAGTACATAAAATGATGGAATATTTACAGTTTACAGTATGGATTTGTTCCATTATTGTTCCCTTTGTTTAATACTCAGACATTTGTTAATGTGCTTTTGGGAAGAATAATGTGGTTTAAAGATGTGAATGTGATTTTTAATTATAATATATTTCTTTAGCCAAGAAGAAATGGAAATCACCTCCTCCCCAAATTCCCAAGTAGAAAAAAGAAAAATAATGAAGTTTGAGAATATAATCAGCTCCATTTTTCATATTTGTTTTTATTTGTTACTTGCCATCTGCTGAGTCTGTTTGTCTGTCTGTGTGTATAAGAATGAAACTACCCTTCATATTTTAAAAAAGTATTTTCAGGATATATTATTACTGTCTGTTATTAGACATCTTGCTACCTTTGGATTTATCAGTGTCTAAATTCTTTTTATTAATATATATCATGTTTACTGGTTAAACCATGCATTAAACTTTGGTTTATTCCACAATCTAATGCATAGTTTGAAAGATAGAGCTGATAAATTCTGAAAGTCTTGCAATTTATGGAAAATCAAGTCTGCAAAGGAATGGATGGTTCATGTAATATCCAACAGGACTGTTTGGTATTGGTTTCATTGGGTGCTTGTGCTTCACATACTGCAAAATGTTTAGGCAGTGTATTTCACATTGGGAATTAAAGCAAGCAGTAATGCTCTTATGAAACTGGTATTTACTCAGCTGAGCTTACTTCTCACACAGAGTCATATGTGGAAGAATAAGTTTATATATTTTCCACATTAGTTGTTATATACAAAGTTCAAAATAATTCCGTTTTCTTTTACGAAGTAAACTTGGTATAATTACATTTTTGAGTCAAAACTAAAACATCTCAAAATAGCAAAAATTATAAAAAAGGATTGAAACAGCCTTTTCATTAATATGCAATTTTTGTTGTACTTGCCACTGGGGCAAATCTGGAATTTATATGTATAAAACATGGCGCCTCAAAGGTTTGAATATGCCGCACGTGCTCAGTCAGTTTGAAAACCTCACATGCTCAGTAGAGAGAGGCAAAACTGCACTTGCTCAGTAGAGAGTTTCTGCTTGTTACTGCAGAGTGTCCTCTTTGCCCCCCAAAAAAGGGGTCAAAAAGGCCCCTTACCCTTTGGAGACCCCGACAGTGCTTTTCTTACTACACTTTTCTACCTATCTGCAAGTTTGAGGTAGATTGGTGCAGAACTGAAAGTTTGTATAGAGCACATACAAACAAATACATCTTTTTTTATAGATATAAAATAGATTATTTGTTTTTGGGTCATCAGATAACACTTCAAAACAGCAGCTGTGAAATGACCAAGCTACACAAACACAGATCACGTTCCTGTTCAGTAAATGTACTTACGGTTGGCACTGAGTCGATGATAGGGTCAATCCACATTTTAGCTAATAAAATAGTGTTAGATTTTGGTCTAAAGTGTTTGAGAATTGCTGCCAAGTTGGATAGATAAAACAGAGCTAGATTCATCCACAGTTGATACTTTCTAATGCAGGAAGTTTTATTTTAGCCATTGTGAGGGTGTAATTTGATATATTTTTAATGAAGCTGAATCAAGTTGGCATCTTGTCCACAAAGATATACATTGGTTCTGGCAGATCTGTTTTCTTTTATAGAACAGTTGGCAAATTTCCCTTTACAGTATATAACCTCTTAGCAATATTTTTAGGTGCTAATACAGGAATTATACGGCCACTTAACTGTTTTAAGCACCCAAGGTGCAGTTTGTTACTGCTTAGTTATTTGTTAAGCCTTATATCGCTTTGACTTCAAAGACAAAAGCTGCTCATATGGCTGGTTTATATTATATTTGACTTGGTAAATCATTTACAATCTTGGGAAGTTCAGAGAATATTTGAGATCGTTAGGATAATTCTAAGGAAGAGGAAGTACATTCCCCTCCTACAGTAGCCATAGGGCTGTGCAGCACTTTGGATTCAATAAATTCATGTTGTAGCCTGAATCTGACACCTGCCTCCAACACCTTAGACTAGTCATACTATTTTCCTGGATTATGTATGGCCTGGAAAAAACACAATTGCTTTAATATATTGCTTAAAAGTTTTACACCTTCATCTTCTGAAACAGCTTTTGGAGATCAAATCCTAAATTTCCCCTGACCTTTATATTTTGTAGTTTGGAAGTGCTGCAATGTATTTACAGGCATTCTCGATTACTTCTTTTCAATATTATAAAACATTTTTATTTTTGTTTAATTACATTATATTAAATCTATCTAAACGGTTTGATTTTAGTAGTTAGCTTTTTATAACAAATGTATATGGTATCTTGGCTTGAATACATTAAATAATGGATAGTAAAATTGTTGGATTTAACATGAACTATTAATAATTGAGGTCATCCAGTCTTATGTTACATAGATGGGAAGAAAATAAGAAAATAACGTTGGTTGTTAAAGATTTAATCAAAGAGATCTGTATCAATCTTTGTCTTATGGTAGAGATGAGAATATTGAACATTATTGTCAAAATAAGATATAAAATATTACTTTGTGAACAAATCTGTGTATGAAATAGCATGGAACATAAAACTATGTAGATTATTATTCAGAATGATGATATATGTTAATATTCATATTCTGGGAAACTACAAGCAGTCAGAACTTCTAGTGCATGAGTACAGAGTGGGAGAAATCACATTAGTGTTGTCATGAATAAGCCCAACCTGTATTTTTATTATATAGATTACTTTTCTGTATAGGAAATTGGGAAGACCTATTCTCTGAAAATATATGAGAACAAAATGTGTTAGAATAAATAAAAGGTGTATTTGTAATGGCTTCATGACTAAATCAATTAATAGTTTGTGGAGAAACTAGTATAGTGGCTAAAATGTATTCATTATTATTCTAAGCAATAATTGCATGTTCACTACTACATGATGAACTATATTTCTGGGAAGTCATTTGGACCCAGAGAACAGATTTTTAAAATTGGTAAGTGAAATTTTTAACTGATAGGCTTAACTTTAAGGACAAGCTTGTTTTGTTTTGTTTCTGCTCTATTATTAAACAAGAAATTAAACAAAGTCATTAAAGATTATTTTGCCAGCAGTGCCAGATGCATGCATTGATTAAGCCATGACATAATTAACTTTTTTATAGCTTAATGGGTAGTATGTTTTCAGCCAGCTGTAATTTGTCCATAAAGTTTATGCCATAAACATTATTTTTTAAAAACCAACATTATTCTCAAATTATGGGTTAGGATTTCCTGGAGGGATGCAAACAACTTACAAAGGGTTCCAATTTTCTTTTTAAATATTGCCAGTATTTTAGCATAGGCTTTTGAGTATTGTTTTATTTTATCCATGGAATGAGGTCATATAAATGTAATCATAATTTTAGAAAGATGGAGCTTGAGAACCATGATATAAACAATCTATCTTGTATAAATTGAACTGGTAAGGAATAACCTTTTCAATTTGGGCACAGTACAGTATTTCAGGAAGCGTTACAAATATCAATATGCAAAATGTTTGAATGAAACCTTAACCATGATGGTTGATTAATAATATATTTTGTTACAGTCCAAGAGATGTGATTTAAATGTCTGTTGTCTCCTTTTACCTTAAAGAATATGCTTAAATGCAGATGCCATAGTTTCAGCACCAGACATATTTGTTGGGGCTGTTCTCTTGCCTTTCATTAACTATCTAGCTTGATGGAATTTGCATGCTGTTTTGTGGAACTCTGAACAAAAGGATTTTTGTTGTATTTTTCCTGCCTGTATCTTGATGGTGTAATGTCATTTTTCTTGCATGACTTTTGCTTTGTTTACCATCAACATATTTCAGAAAGCAAAGCTCTTTTGTTTCTAATTACAGCAGAAAAGGAAACTACTACTACTAGTTTTTAAGTTTATACAGGAAAATATTATTTAGTGCAGCCTAACTTAATGTGGTGTGCTGCAGATGTGTTCTCTGGGGATTATGGAATTTAGAATCCAACACATAGGAAGAGCCCAGGAAAGATGACTGATTTATTGGGGCTGTTTGGTGCTTAATTGATAATATTAGCTCTGATCTTCTGCTGGAAATTCATATAAACTATATGCAAATCCTTCTAAACTCCAGTATTGTCAATTGAGCCCAAGAGTATTTCCCAGTGACCAACTTTCCATTACCCAAAATGTCTGATTCCATAATGAAAACAAACCAGGGAGCAGGAGCAACTCGTTGTTAGATTCAGTAGATATGCAGAGAGTCTAAAGCAATTGTTTTTCATCCTTGGTGACTTTAAGATGTGTGGAATTCAACTGACTGGAGAATTCTGGTACCCATCCTAAAATTACTGAGGCTGAAAAATACTGGGCTAAGGGAAAGGACATGTTTGCAAGTAAATCAACTGTGTTGACTTGACGGCCAATAGCCAAGCGGCATTTATCTTTCCTAACCTAGCCAATAGATGAGATCAGTGATGTTTCATCCATTAGTATTTCTTTGTTGGCCAATGAAAAATACTTTGTCCTTTCTCCTTTATTTCACCTTCCCCCCCATTTCTTTAACTACAATAAAAAGTTATCAACATTTTTTATTTACAGTAAACAACTACCAAGTTTTTTAATACTTGTTTGTGTTTGAGCTCTACCTTGTACTGAATGACTCCATGTTTCCCTGAGAGTACTCTGCTTGGCTGGATGTTTTTAAAGTATCTAGCCTTTTAGTCTTGATAACACCTGTAGGTGATCTGAACTACAGCCACAATTATAATATGGATCATGCAGTGAATATCTCTGTTGGTTGGCTACACATGCAAGAAATTATTGAGCAACATTTTAGGTTAACCAGCACATTGAGCTATTTTGGCAGTGAATAATATTCATTTCAGTGTTTAAAATCTTACTCTGAAGTGAAATATTTTCCTAATGTAAACAAGTGTATGAAAAATGTGAACTGAACTGACTTTTTTTGCCAAGGGAAGCACATTTTTCATCTCTATGGATATGAACATGCTGGCACACGTTTTCCTGTGGACTTCAGCATTTTAATCTGAGGATTTCCTCTGGGCTTCTCCTCCCTTGTACTTCCTTCCTTGAACTTTAGAATATATCTATAAATTGAAGCAGTTTGCTCTTCAGTTAAATAGTTAAAGCTCTGATCACTAGGAATTGTTGCATAATGGACCAGATCATGTTTATCTCAGAATGAAACTTTATCTACTTGTCTGTCTATTGAATATTATCCAAGTTCCCCAGAGAATTTCCTCCTGCTGTGCCTCAGTTGGCCTTCCTATCCTCCCAAGAATTGTGCCCAAGAATAACAATTTTGTCTTTTTTTAAAAAAGAGTATATGAAATAAGGAAGATTAAAGGAAAACTGAAGAGGATTTAGTGTAAGGTTTCTAGATGGCTTACAAGGTCATCTGGATCTCTGCAAAATTTTATGAACAAAATGTTGATTGCTTTGTTTTTATAAAGTTGAACTGGAAACATCACCCAGTTAGGGAATGTTTCACTTACCCACCTATAAACAACGGCTCTGTAAAGTTTTGGTCAGATAGCAGTTCTAATCCTCTGGTTTAGTATCTTTTCAGCGAATAAATGTAGAAGCTTTGCCTTACGTTGGTTTAACTGAATGAGCCATCTAGTCCAGCATTTGTGACTGTGATGTTACCCAGATGCATTGTTTTGCAAACCCCATCAACTCCAGGCATCATGGATTTTCCCTATCATTATGATCTGATGCAAACAGTCCATAGACTTTTCTTCAAATGAAGTTTTTCTTCACCTTTCTGGTGATGTCTGTTGCAAATTTCAAGGGTTAAATTCTAAGTCGCAGACTTGTTGACTGATTACCTAAATAAATAATGCCAAAGTGAAGTTTTGGCCTACACTGCTGAGGAGAAATATGGTCTTACTAGTGTTTCCCAATCCATCCCACATTTCCCACATCCATTCCATATATATATATATAATTTTTTAAAATGATGTCTGAAGTATTTTGATATTCAAAGAAAATGCAAGAATTTTTTTTAATCATTTTAAACGTTAGTTTCCTTAACAAATGCTTTCCAAGTGATCTTGTAACTGTTGGCTGGCTGGAAGGGCAAATGTGAATAAGAACACTTGTTTGCTAGGTGATCTTTCTGGAACCTTATGGCCTTTTAAAAATTTTTATTAAAATGATTTCAAATTTGTCTTTCCTAGTTTTCCCCCCAGTACGTATTACTAAAATGTCCAAGTTACAATGATTTGTAGGACTAAGTAATATTCAGTTAGCTGGATGTGAATCTTCCATTTCTAACTGCTGTTTTCTAAAACAGCTCTCTTTGCATAATAGAATGAATATTTTTGTATACATATTTGTATATTTTAAAACCTGGCTCTTGCTAGAGTGGCACAAAGGAAATGCTGATGTTGGGAGACAGTGGGGAAAATGGTTTTGAATCATTTCATCGCCTGGCAGTGGCAGCTGCAGTAAGAAACGAGTGCATTATTCAAGAACTTTGACTTAGCTGGTAGTTTAGGAATATTGCCATATTTAAATGTAGGGTGGCTCTAAACTGGATGGCTTGGTAAGGTTAATGTATGAGAGAATGAGCCAGATTCAAAATATTTTTTTTTTCCCTCAAGGAAAACTTTTACTAAATATTAAGGGATTGGATTTGCCTCCTCTCCTGCAAAGAATGTCTTTATCCCCAATTGGACCATTCTATGTTTGCATTGGAGTTTTTAAATCTAGTAAAGAAAACCAATGGTGATGTCCAGCCAGCCATTATAATGGTGGCTAGGATACCAGCTGGAGACAAGAAAGGGTTGGAAATTGCTCTCAGCACTAGCATAATCAAGTCATTCCTTCAATGAATCTGTGTTAGCTTAATGTGTGAATATCCCCATTATATTAGATGCATCTGAACACCTGGAAAATTTAGTAACAGGTAGGCTTGGTATACCTCATTTGAATGATTTCAGCATGACTTCCAATATTTTCATAAAAACCCCAAGAGAATAAATGAACATATACCAAGTTGTTTCAAATAGGATTAGATTAGCTAATCACAAAAATATTATGACATGAATATATTATATAAAGGTTGTGATAATTATAGCAAATACTGATGCCATGAAATAAATTTTCATAAACTAGAGGTGGAGCTGGTGGTGACTTATATTTCCATGCTCTGTACTTATCCATTCAAGAGGCATTTATAGGATTGCTGCAGAAATTATTTTTCTTAGCCAGTTATTGAGAAGTGGTGGAAATCTAGGAGTTTTCAATTTTGGTATTTAAGGAAAAGAAGTAAACATATTTATAGAAATCACAATTCCATATTGTTTTAAAATGTTTGATAGAGTGTGTGGTACAGTCCACATTCAGCAAACATTCTATTGCATCATTCTTTCTGAAAGCTGAACAGATCAAGCTTTGAAAATCTTTCCATCATAAAAATAGATAAAATGTTCTCCATAATCATTCTGTTTTTTTCTTTTTTGTTGTTCTATCCAAGTTTCAGATTTTTCTATTCTGCTTGCTTCCATTTCACCTTATTGACAAAATTAAACATAACAAATAAATCATATAATTTGTAAGTTTATATAATGTATATAAGTTTCTTTTATGTAAATTACATTTTTTCATTATTAATTAAATTTGCATCTACCAGTATTTGCAGCTATAATTGCTGGTGATTAAAGAACAGATGCTTTTCTACCAACACCTGTGCTAGATATGCTGAGACTGGAACCCCTAAAGTTCTGAAGTTTAGAGGAGGTCAGATAATGAATCATGGACAAAGTAATAGGATGCTTTGCGGTGCGGGAGTCTGTGGGCACTGCATGATGCTAAATTGGCTGGGAGAAAACTCTAGACTTTTGCATGTAGCTCAGTAGTTTCCTCTGCACTTGATGAAAAATATATAATGACATCTATCTACATTTAACTTTATGTATTTTCCCCCAACAGCTGGCTTACCCCTTGCTGTTCTAAACTTGGCAAAAGTAAAGCCGTATCAGAGGGGCTTTTTCTGTAATGATGACAGCATCAGCTACCCGTTCCATGACAGTACCATCACGTCTACTGTCCTCTACACAGTGGGGTTCACTGTGCCCATTTGCTCTGTAAGTAGCAAAAAATACAGGCAGCTGTTTAGGGAAAGTGTTAAGTATGTGTGGAGAACTCACCATTTCATCAAAGCTTTGAACATAAAGATTTTGGGGTAGTTGACTAATTACCATAATAGCTGAGAATCACTAAACTCTGTAAAATGTACTGAAGCTCTTGCTTATTACCCAAAATAAGTTTGACTCTTTGCAATTCTTTTGAAATGACAAAGTGATAAATTTGCCAAGGTGAAATTTGCCAAGGTGATAAATTTGGATTTCTGTTGGTTGGAAAATAAATAGCTAAAGAATAATTTAAACCTAGATGAGCAGAAGGCAGTATAGGAGATGCAAACAAAATGGAAAAGAAATAATGACAATGAAAACCAGTTTGTTGAGGAGGTTTGTCACAATGGGAAAAAGTCTGAAATCAAGTGGCAATCCTAGCCTCATTTGTCAGGGAATAAGTGTCATAGAACTCAGGGAACAAGATCAGTTGTGCTAATTAGCAGATTGCTACAGAGCTGTTGTTTCCTTTTTCAGTGGCATAGTATGGTATACAGATTAAAGTGTTTTTCATCTTTCAGAGCGGTCTGTCTTTTGGTAACATTTGAGCAGCCAAAACAGAGAGTTTATCAGTATTTGGTACCCATGATTTGGTATTTATTCGTGATAAAGCAGTGAGTGATGCAGAATTTGTTTTAATTAGAGTGGTATTATATTTACATCAACTCTTTTTCCTGGTGTCTATCTTTAAATCATAACTTGGCTCAGCCAACTTTTAATGCAAAAATAGATACCAGAGGGAATGCCTAGATGTTTTCTTTTAATATTATCTTTATTAGGTTTGACAAAGTTTTGTTCAGAACTACAGTGAAGTTGTTACGAGATTAGATTCAAAGCTATATATCTGAACAAAGTTAGCGACTTTTAAAATCCAATTAATTTCAGTAGATATAAGCACATCTCACTCATTCGGATACTATTAAAACTTCTCATTTTCACAAAATAAAACAACAGCTTTGGAGGTAAAATTGTGTAGCAATATGTATTATAAATAGTAAATTTCCCTAGACTGCTTTAGGCAAGTAGCAAGTAATATAGTTAATGTTTTGTTTTTTTTAATGGATTCCAAACCAACAACTGCGTGCTTCAGTATTTTCATATTTTTAAAAATTATTCTTTTTAATACTATGTTTTTTTATGCCTGAATTTGGTGATTTTATGTGTAATCTTTTAGCTCCATAGTACTCATACGTTATTGTTTTCTATTTGAATTCTATAAATCCTGTTATAAAACTGTACTATTCTGATCAGTGAAGTAAGAAAAATATAATTATTTATTTTGAGTTTTTTGGCCATTGAACTCCAATGAACTTTGTTCTGTTCTTTGCACATTTCAACAGTACAATAGTTTAAAGAGTTTAACTTTCTTCAATTATTACTTTGAATATCGTCCTTGACTTATGGCCACAATCGAAAGTAAAGTTTCTATTCCTAAAGCTGTTACGTGAATGTTGCCCCAACTTTTGACCTCTATTGCCTCAGTTATTAAATGAATGGCTGCAATTGTTAAGTTAATAACATAGTTGTTAAGTGAATCTGGCTTTCCCATTGACTTTGTGAGAAGTTCACAAAAATGATCACATGAGCCTGGTGGGACACTGCAATCATCATAAATAAATACCAGTTGCCAAGCATCTGAATTTTGGTCATGTGACCATGAAGATGCTGTAATGGTTGTAAGTCTGTAAAACGGTTGTAAGTCATTTTTTTTTCAGTGCCATTGCAACTGAACAGTCATTAAACAAATAGTTGTAAGTCAAGGACTACTTGTATGCAGAAATATTTTTCATAGGAGATCTTGTAAGACTTCCCATTGATAAAATCTGAAGCACCATAGTTTCCAAAATAGTTTTACAGTATTATCTCAGCTATTCAGCATGAATTCATTTATATTATAATATAGTAATGTATTCTGATAGCACATTAAGATCGCCTGCTAAGCCCACAGGAATATTCTTATTTTTTTTATACTCTCCAAATTCATGAGATCTATATTCTGTTCAGTTATTAAACTAATACTAATGACTAGTAAAAAGTAACATAAAGCTATAATAAAAAGGAGATCTGCACAATGTATTTGAGTTTGAGTAATTGAATTGAAACAACAACTTGAAGTTTCTTTCCAAATGACAACTTGAAGCTTGTTTCTGAATTATATATGCTATTAGTTTAGGTAGTTTGCTGTTATGTCTAAATCCCAAAGCTCACACAGTGTTCTAGG
>JANHGC010009893.1:395764-409169 GCA_027560395.1 Boaedon fuliginosus | reverse complement strand
CAGCACCCAAGAAGGCAGGTGAAGGGGGAAGCTCCGTGGCGAGCTTGCCTGCCTCCTTGGGTGCAGCTGCAATAGAGGCTGCTGTGGGGAAAGGGTGGGGAATGGTGCTGCGGGCGAGGTCCCCAGATCTGTCTGTCACGCGAGCCCCTTCCCAGCTGCCTGCCTGCCTAGGCTCAGGCTCAGGCTTGGGCTTGGGCTCTGGGCACGGCTAGGAATTAAGCAACCCCCAGGGAGAAGTGGTCGGCGAGGCAGGCAGGCCGAAGGAGAGAGAGGAGGTGAGCCAACCCCCCCCCCCAGGGTCTTGGAAAGCCCTGGAGACCGCGTGCTGCCGCAGCCACCCACCCGGCCTTGCGAAACCCCGGAGGCTGTGTGCTGCCCCAGGTAATCCCCCCCACGGTGTTGCAAAGCCCTAGAGGCTGCATGCTGCTCCCACCCACCAGCTATCCGTCTCCAGCTGGCAGGTGCCTCAGTTAATAGGGGCTGTACTGTGCATGTGCGTGTCCATGTACATTGCAGATTTGAGCAGATTTTTTTTGCTGTTTTTTGGGAGGGTCCCTTTCCCCCTTTTTTAAGCCAAAATGGGAGCAAAGAATTTGGGGACTCCCCCCCCCCTCCCAGTGCTGATTTCTCAAGCCTAAGGGATGCATGTGTGAAATTTGGGCCAGATTGGTGCAGAACTGTAAGTTTGTATAGGGCACATACAAACCCACAGGTCTCTTTTACATATATAGATAAAACAGCTGCATATGGCCATATGATTGACTTTAAATGAGCATGTTTTACATTGCTTTACAAAATGCATCCTGGGGTGCTTTACAACATGATTAAAGCAACTACCTCAATATTTTAATGATGTGAACTTCTATGCATTGTGTAACTAATATGAACAGTGGCTTCTGGCAATATAGGTCATGGGACTAAGCTGCGATGCAGAAATCCAGTTGATTATACTACCTTTAAAACAGGTTCAAAAATTGGAAAGATGAGAAACATTCAGAGGAGAGTTGTCCATTGGCTGCGTATGCAGCATGCATTGTTTTGATATTATTCTAATTAAGCAACTAATTACTCCAGTACAGTATGAGATAACTTGAGAACTTAAGGAAGAAAACAAGAAATTAACAAATGCTCTTGCTATTAATAAAGTCTACAGAAATCCATTGGTGTTATTCATATATCCAGTCTATATAACTTCCACAAAATGCTTTAGATCAGGGGTCACCAACCTTTCGGATGTTGCGGACCACTAAATTCATAATTTTAAATCCCGCAGAACATTTATATAATCTGCGTAATGACCCGGTGGGTGGATGTGGCCACGTGGGCATGTGACTGGGTGGGCATGGCCAACTTGATGTCACTCACACCAAGGGGCGCCTCACTAGCCTCTACTCATCCCTCCCCTCCCAGCCACTCCTTGCCTGCCCGGCTGGGCTCCTTAGAGCCCCAACAGGAAGCTAAGCAGCCACCACAAGAAAGAGTTGGCAAAACAGTTGGCTCAGTTCAAATTGGATCTGACTGAGAAGGAGGCTCAACAGAACACCTCACTGAGGACTACGAGGATAGGCTTTCCAAGCAGAGGGAAGACCTGCTGGAGTGCAAGGCCAGGTACTGGTGCCTGGAGGCTCAGCGGGCTGAGATGGTCAGCCAGTTCCAAGCCATGATGCAGTGCCACTGGAAGAAGGCCCTCCCGCTCTTCGCCACCAGTGGCACTTTCCTCCAGCCTTTGCCCAAAGCCCCACACCAGGAGTCTGAAGCAGATCCCAAGTCGGAATTTCTGCCCCCCTCTGCCCTGCACAAAAAAACCCTGAAGGAGGAGACTCTCTGCAGGAACACAAACATTCAATGCACATATCTGGCCCAAGGGCCGTAGTTTGAGGACCCCTGATTTAGTGCAATATAAAAAATGCAAATAATTTTCCTGCGGATCACCAAAATTTTTTCACGGACCACCAGTTGGTGACCGCTGCTTTAGATCAGTGTTTTTCAGATTTGACAACTTTAAAATTTGTGGACCTCAACTCCGAGAATTAACCAGCCAGCATGCTTTAGATATTCTCCCCTTATCATAAAATATAATATAGACATCATCCATGGTATAATATAAAATGTGCTATAAGGCGGTAGTATTACAATATAAAATGGATATAACAAGATGCATTTCAAGATTGTGGTAGTTCCTAAAAATTATGTGCATAGAGTGTGTTGCTTTTCTTTTGCAAAATAATTGGAAAAAATATTCTTTGCTTGTGGCTGAGCCTTCCCCTGTATGCTAACTACTAGATGCTGTGATATTCATAAAATCACAGTTCTGTGTTTAATTACTGAATACAGAAGGAAAAAATATACTGGCTTATTTTATTGAGGTTCAATAATTGTTCATTGTAGTGTGAACATGTGCCATACTTGACAAGAATAAAACTGGCAAAATACCTTGGTTTTGTTGATTTTATTCATTATCCCTTCTGATGCCCTACTGTGACTAAGAATTCATTAATTCTGTCTTGCTGAAAAAATCCTTTAAAGCATGAAGCTTTTTGCAAATGAGTCTTCAGCTTTTTTAAACAGGTGCAGGAATATCTGAAGCTGGTGCCTGCAATCCTTGAACTTCTGATGTCCAGGCAAACAAAATAGGATACTCATTAAAACATTGATTATTGTATTCATCATTGCCTTGACTATTTGGGTTCATAAAATATATGGAGGTATATACATACTTTTATAAACAAACATTTGTGTGTATGTATACACACATACACATACACATAAGATTACTGTATGCTTTATTTTATTGCTGTAAATAAAATATATGCTCAGATATTCCTTTAGCTCTTAAATCTAAGTTCCACCTAAAGATACTCTGGAATATTTTTTACTGTATTGTCTAAACTGTAATAAAATTTTCATGAGGGAAAAGGACCCTCCTTCAACCATATGGCTGGACAGCTTGGAAATGTTGAGAACTGTAAAGCAAGTACTTACTTGAGAAGTAAGGAATTTTCAGCCAGGTAATTTCATCAGAAACTGGAATACTTGCCCACTGAGCTCAGAACCCAGAGTCTTAAAATTAAAGTTTGATATACTGTACTTCGGTTATTACCTGATTTTGAACCATCTGTTCTACTTGGACTCTCTTGTGTTCTTGATTATCTCTCTCCTATGAACTAGTAAACTGGCTTGCATTCAGAAGGATTTTTGCCATACAGCTGAATTGAATCTAGGGACTGCTGCACCTTAGATGTTTCATTACAAGTATTGCCATCTGAATGAGTGCGTACGTGGAAATGCCTAGCAAAATTAACTTTATTGAAAGTAAAATGAACAAATAAAATGGGAGTCCCGGGTTTGTCTGGTGAGAGGTTTTTCGGGCTGCTGCCTCTTTTATTAGCACATATGATAAGGTGATCATGCTTGATATGGGAAGAAGTGGCTTGGCATTCTCCAGCTGTCTAAGATTACAAACGATATAACCTGGCATTGGTCATGCTGGTTGAGGTTTATAGGGGCTAATAGAAGCTACAGACCAAACTGAGATCAGAGATACAGTTTCCATGTAGAAAAGGAAAAACAGTATAGAACCCAGAAGTATTATTTGCTTCTTTCCTGCTGTCGTCAGTAACGTCACAAGTGCCAAGGTTAAAGCCTCTTTTTAAAATTGCTTTTTTATATATCTATAAGTAAATGTGAGTGTCAGTTTGGTATGGGATTTTTTCTTTGTTTGTGTCTTTAAAGTATATACTAATATGGGCTGCCTTACTACAATGAGCTTAAAATTCTGCTTTAATGAAAGAGCAGTTCTGAGAACTATATATAAATAAGCACATCTAATTTTAAATGGCCTTTGTTCGGTCTAAGGAAGGACACACAGTATTTTTAAGTGAAAGGAACAAAAACAGTAGCTAGGAACAAAATGTAAGTTATTTTGAAATTATATTATTTACAGTAAAGTTTTCTGGGTGTGCATGCATTCAGGCCTTTAGATAGCAATCATAAAACTATGTTATTTAAAGAAACATAAATTAACATTTGAAAATTGTTGATACTTGGTTCATATTTTTTCTGGAGTTATTTTCTTAGAATGAAGGGGGGAAAGTCCTCCTCACCTTTAGTGCTTTGGTAATCAAATTAAGAGTTTGGGGAATTATAGTCCAAGACTTCTAGAGGAATCAGACTATGGAAGACTGCTTTAATCCAGGAGTTATCTAATTTCTGAGTTCCTTTTTAAAACTTATTGAGAATTGTTTCAAGTCTTTTTTACATACTTGGCTTAAACATGGCTGCCTGTTGGATCCAGTGACTGACTATTGGTCCAGTAAGCGAATCTCTTTAATACCGGATCCACAAGTCCTGCAACTCAGGAATTTCAGAATATTCAGCACTCTGTATTGCTGTCAGTTTGATTACAAAATACATTTGGAACAAGCATAAACATAAAACCTTCCTGTAACTCTTTAAAACAACTGTGTCTCAGGGTCACATGGCAGCTACAGCCTTGCAATCTTGAAAAAAGTGATTTAAAACCCTGAGGTGAATGCTGATGGGGGTGGTAGATAGATGATTAAAAAGCAATTATTCTCTACCGGTGTTGAAGGAGCATTATTGACTTACTTTTTACTCTACAAAATCTTCACAAAGTCTTTTTTTTTTCTCCATCAAAAAATGGCAAATAATTTCTCTTTCAGAATTAAACTTCAGCTTTGAAACGAAGATGAGCACCGCCTAGAGTCAGGAACTGACTTGCACGTATGTGCAAGGGAAATCTTTACTTTTATCTTTACCTTTAATTCTATCAGTAAATACCAGTAAAACACCAGATAAAACACCGGATAAAACAGTGACTCACAGTCTTTTAAACATTTAGATATCTACAGAATGAGCTTTTAGCGGGTTTTTGTAACAAAATTTCTAATAAAAGGGCAACTATCAGATTGAAAAATCTGAAAAAACTGTTTAAAATTGTGCAATCTCATGCTTCTGAGAAGCTGTCCCTTTTGATTAAAGGGCAGGATAAAGTCAAAATCACAATATACAAAAATATAAAAGCAGATGGAATGAATGTGTTTCAAGATATTCTTCTTCCACATCCACCTTCTAAAACTAATCTAGAGTAAGTGCTTCTTAAAGTATGCTCCTAATATCCTGAGAGTCCACACAAGACCCTCTCAGGCACCCACAAGATCAAAGTGATTTGCTTGTTGAAAAATAATACAATACTGAATTCCATCAAATACAATATTGAATTCCATCAAAGAATCGTGTCAAGCAGGAATGGGAGCAAATGCATCAAATTAATATGGTAAACAGAGATAAATATAATCAATACAAACAAAAATTCTTTTGAAATTCTCTATAATTGTTTTAAGTGGGAAGGGGTCCTTGGAGAAAAAAGTTTAAGAAACACTTATCTAGAGAATTGAGGAATCTTCCAGAAAAGATTTGGAAGGCATCTGACAAAGAAGGACAATTCACATTGCAGGAGGGAAAAAATTACTTGCTTGATGTTGAAGGAACATGTTCAAATTAAAGCATCAGATTCTTAATCAACTAAGAACTTTTTAAAGATTGCAATTACCAATCAAAATGTGCTATTAACGGGTGGGCTTCAAAAATTTCAGCAACCGTTTCTCTACCCAGTTGCTGGGTGGGTGTGGCCTAGTCAGCCTCCTGCACCATGGTGGGGGAATGTTTTTGCCCTCCCTGGGCTCCAGAGGCTTTCCTCGAGCCTCCGCGAAGGCGAAAACAGCCTCCCCCGGGCTCCAGAGGCTCTCCAGAACTTCCGGGAGGCCCGTTTTTCACCCTCCCTAGGTTCCAGAGGCTTTCCTTGAGCATCCAGTACGGTTGAAACAGATCCATTTCCAGTCCTCTGGAGCCTCTGGGAGGCCTGTTTTTTGCCCTCCCTGAACCTCCATGTGGCCCCTGTACTTACCTGCCATTGAAAATGGGCCACATGGGGACTCCGGGGATGGGAGGGGTATGAGGGGCAGGGCAGGATAGGTGGGGCCAGCCAGGAGTGGGATTTACAGGTTCGTTGAACTGGACGGAATGTTAGCTAGAGGATAGCCTGAACTTGTGCGAACCCATAGCAGCCCATCTCTGGCTACTAATATAGTTAGTCCTCAACTTATGACCTTGGTTGAGCCCCAGATTTCTGTTGCTAACCACAATAGTTGTTAAGTGAATTTTACCCTATTTTACAGCCTTTCTTACAACAGTTGCTAAGTGAATCACTGCAGTTGTTAAGTTAGTAACATGGTTGCTTAGCGAATCTAGCTTCTCCAACTTTGTCAGAAGGTCGCAAAAGGTGATCACATGACCATGGGATACTGCAACTGTTATAAATATGAGTCAGTTGCCAAGCATCTGAATTTTGACCACATGACCATGGGGAGGCTGCAACAGTCGTAAGTGTGAAAATGGTCATGTCACTTTTTTCAGTGCCACTGTAGCTTTGAATGATCATTAAACAAACTTGCATAACTACTGGTACCCAATTAATTTGCCTGTGGCTTCTATAAAAATACTCTTACCTTGTGGTAATCTGTGATCCAGTATGTACAATTTGAAGAATCATGTTTGAAATGACTGGCTGACCAACTGCACTCAATGTATAATCCTTAATGGAACTGCATCTACATGCAGGGAAATACGCAGTACCCCAAGTTTAGGGCCAGTATTCTTCAATATCTTCATTAGAGATTTAGACAAAGGGATAGAAGGGGAACTCATCAAATTTGCAGGTGACACCGAGCTGGCAGGAATAGCCAACACTCCAGAAGAAAGACCCTATCTAACAAAATGAAATTCAGTAGTGAGAAAATTAAGGTTCTCCATTTAAGCAAGAAAAACCAAATGCACAGGTATAGAATAGAGGGTACTCAGCTCAGTAGTAGTAACAGCATGATCAACTACAGGGAAAAACAAAGCAAGATAGCAGATCTTGGCTTGATGGTGTTCACTTGATTTTATTTGATTAGAGTCAGCAGTTCTAAAAAAAAATATGTGGATAAAACGGAGAAGGACAATGCTGTCTTAAATTAAATACTGATTCTTGCCCTCATTCAAGAAAAATAATATATTAATAATGCTGTTATAGTTTGTTTATTATCAAGTTATCCAGGACAGTGTTGCATAACTTGGGCAGAGGTTGGTTATCCATGAAGCAAGGCAATTTTACATCCAAAATTCAATTTCCTGGCAGCGTCTGGAAAAACTAAAGTTATTTGAGAATTCCAAATTTCTTACAAAGGCTGAGCAATTCTGCTTTGGCAGAGCAGTGAGTGGTCTTGTTGCTGTTGTCTACCAGCTCTGTCTACTGCAAGATTCATGAACTACAGTAATTGTGATAAAGATACTGCAAGCAGAAGACAGCAACTTTGTGAAGGAAAGGGTGCAGCTTTCTCCTTGATTTCATACTTATCTTTTGCACCTTGGAGTTGCTGTGGGATTTTGTTGGCAGAGATGAAAGCTCTGCCCTCTTGTGCCTTGTTACAAGAGTGGGATAAATGCTTTTGTCTGGTGGCTCCAAGCAAAGAGTTGGGGAAAGGTGTTTAGGCAGAAAAGTATTATACAATGATGCAAATGCTTCTGGAATTAAGCTGCAGCCCAGAGGACTTCCTTTCTTCAGCAGGAATCTATATTGAGCAGAAATGCTGTTCACAGCATCATCTGAAACTGGATTGATCTTGCATAGGATTTATATACCAATAACAGTATACTGTAAATAGAGATTAATTTGCACTATTTTCTATGCTGTTGGGCATCCATAGGCAATGGAAACTATAGAAGTTGCTGAACTGCATATTCCAGCATCCCTTACCATTTTCCACACTTCCAAAGAGGGTAGGAACTCTACATTATCTGGAGGAAAAAAATTAGGCAGCATGACAAGCTTGACTAAAAATGACTGAAGAGAATCTCAGAAAAGTGTCAATTAGTCCTTTTCTCTTAATTCATTTCAAAGGATGTAAATGAGTCTGAGACCAGAGTAGGTCAAGAGAAGGAAGCAAGGCATACTGGGTTAATAAATATAACTTTTTAGTAATTATATTAAGCATTATGATTAAAAAGATAAAACTAATACAAACTCAAAAAGTGAAAAAATAGTGCAGAAAAGGAAAAAATAGAAAAGAAAGGGGAAAAAATTAAGAATACTATAAGGAAAAACAAAAATATATAGAAATGACTTTCCCCCTCATCACAGAAATATAAACAATTTTAACATCATCTTCTCTTGAAATACTGTACAACAAATGATCTTATCTTCCTACATCCCAGCTCTTATTTATAAACAAATCTTTAATGCCTTGCCATTCAGTCTTGATCAGCAAAAGTCTGTTAAGAGTTACCAGAGATGATGACATATTAGTTTGTTATTGTTCGTTATTTGTATATCCTTTTTAATTATTGAGACATCTGCTGGTTTCATTTGTAAATCCAGTGTAGCATCTTTTCCCATGTAATTCTTGTAGACTCTCATTTTAAAATCCACATTCATGTCAGCCTCAAACTTGCCTAACATAATTTATAAGAGGCAGACATGCTTAAAATTAAGTTTGGGGTCCCTTGTTCACCAATATCCTTCAATACATCCAATGTTAACGTATTTTGCTGCCTTCTGTAAAGCAGATTTAAATATTCTTCTCCATCAGTTGTAATCTTTAGTTCCTTCTGGCTCTCTCTATTTTCCAGCTTTCAAAGTCCATCTTATTGTGTGTGTTTTTTAAAGAATTCAAGACAAAAACATTTTCCCACAGGAAGGATTCGTACAATTAATTTGAAGTTCTTATTTCAAATTTATCTGGAACCTTAGTACACGTGTATTTAACTTGTATTTAAAAAAACGTCTTTTCCAAGATTGAAGGAAACGTTCCTGGTGCTGTAAAATTAGTTAAAACAAAGATTTCTAGTAGCTGAAAACAGTTAACAATTCCAAGAACGATTAGAAAATGGAAATCTTATGTCAGAGTGGTGCTTTATTTATGGGGTGGGAGCATTCTAGGGTGCACCAGAATGGAGTATTTTAGGGTGTTTTAACACCATTGCTGTACTAATCCTGTTCTCTAAGCAAAGGATAGATACTAAATCATGTTTTAACCCCTGAGAAATGGGATAATGTTCAGAAGTATCTCCTGCAAATACCCCCTGATTCATTGGAATATAAGAAGGAGTAATGGTACCGAACAGTCCAACTTGCAAGGTTCTGTTATTATAGCCAGTTTCAATATAAGTAGATCTAGTTTTCCTGTGCATTTTAAAAAGATGTGCGTATGAAAAAAAAAAGGTAGATAACTCATTTTTTCCCCATATCGGATCACTTGTGCCTTGAGCTCTATATTAGCTATCCAGACTAGCAACATTTCTGTTTCAAACTAATATTTACTTCCAATTGAACCCAAGACTTTGCCACATTCAAGATACATAGCTTTATTATGTGCTAATGCCTCTCTTTCAATTCAAATATAACTCTTTAGGGGCGATTATGTCCATCAATTAACATTTTCATATGGATTACAGTACTTAAAAGATTCCTTCAAATCAAGAAAGAAAAAAATAACAACTTGGATATTCAGAATATTCATTTTGTAAGAATTTTTCTTCTTTGTTTTTTAGACTTTTTTTTTTCATGTTGGCTTTAGCAGCACTTAGATGGACATTTTTTAGCAGAAATCATTGCTCTTTTGGCTCACAATTTCAGAATTTGTACTGCCAAACTAGCCACATCACAGCAAACGCTATGTGATTTGATTTATTTTATCACTTTTTCCATAGAACAGTGCAGAAATTTTTTAGGACATGGAATTGCCCCAGCGCTCGCACTCACCTTTTGCCATTTCAGTCCACTTTATAGCTTAACACTTCTTATGAAATATTTTCTTCTTGTTTGCTTGTTGGTGATATAAAACAGAAGTTAAATTTGTTGAAATAGCTTTATCATTGAAAGGGATATTAAAGATAGGGGAATAGGGGATAGTCCTTTAAGTTAGCTTACTTTTCACCGAAAGCTATAAAGATTTATATCTAACCAGTTCTTGGAAAGAGAAGTGTAAATTTAGAGAAATGTAACATTGGGAGAAGACAAAAGGAAAGAGATGTTTTTCTTAGATGAATGCATGGACTTTGAGTAAGAGGAAAAACACTCCATATGAAAGGAGGGCTAAGACAATGGGGTTTAAGTGTAAAGTTGGCAAAAGAAGAGATCCTACGATCCATTCATAGACAAAAAGGCAATGTGAGAAAGGAAAGGAGATAGTTTTAAAAATTAGCTGCTTCTCTTTAATTCCATGCACAGTAGTAGCTCCAGAGATGTAATTTCCATAGTCAGAAGCCAGTGAAGTCTTGAGATCTGTGCATGATAAAATGCAGGAGATTCATTGTCCTGCCATCCAGCTCAGTCCTTTGGCATTGCCTGATTGCCTGCTTATCCCTGTTCCACTCTGCTGCAGGTTGTGGGTTGTGACCGAGTTTCAGCTCTGGAGCATATGTCTTAATGCAGGGTGTACCCAGTAAAACTGGGAGTCAACATCTCTGTATGGCAAGAGAAGTTTCAGTTCCTCCTAAACAAAATTGAGTTTACGAGCAAAATGATTTACAACCAGTTGCAGCATGACCATGATTTGTAACGGTTTTTGTTGGTTTCTGCCTGCCCTAACGATTGTAAAACCGTGTTTGCTTACTTGCTGCCTTGATTTACAATCACAATGACTTAGAACTGAAATTCCACAATCCCATCGTGGTCCATTGTGGTCGTAAGTTGAAGGATTACCTGTGCCATCTTAGCCTTTTAAACAAAAGCAAAAACCTTGCAGGATCTTAAAGGTTAAGAAATGTATGATTGTAAAGATACCATTATACTATTCATGATATTAAAGGAACATAGAATAACAGAGTTGGAAAGGACCTTGGAGGCCTTCTAGTCCAACCCTCTGCCCAACCAGGGAACCCTAAACTATTTCAGATAAATGGTTGTACAGTACAGTCTCCTCTTAAAAGCCTCCACTGGTGGAGCACCCACAACTTCTGAAGGCAAGCCATTCTACTGGTTAATTGTTTAAAACCTGAGAAAAATTACATCCTTCAGGTATAATTGATTCCCAGTTCTGGTAGTGTTGGCACACTACATATGTGGGCAACTGTAACAGTTTATTTCATATTAGTTTTGGATGACATCATTTGCTTTAGTTATTTAACTAAAGGCAGAATAAATAGTTTCTAGAATAATTGCCGATTTGCACAAACACGCATTTACAACTACATAGATGAAGAAAGCACTCAAAATTTCCCCACTTTATTTTTTTATGTTGAAATCGGCTGCCATATAAACAGAAATAAATAAATAAATCTTATGTAGAGGATATTTATGAAACTTAGTCATGGCTCTCAGTATAACCGAATCCTTACTTGTATTTGGGTTTTTAATTTTCTTTAAACGGAAAGCTGAGCCTTTCTTTGAACATATCAATATTGATATTAAAGTAACATTTAAATCCACATTTCTGAAAACATTTTTAAATCCACCTTACTTGACTTATTTCCCCAAATGTATCAAAGGTATATTTAAAGGGAACAACTCCTTGTTTTAATTAAGTATCAAGCTCTTTCTTTTAATACTGCATGCCTTAGTAGCTTAAAAATATTTTAATTTACCTAAAACGACAGTCTAATAAAACAAAGACATTTAAAAAGCAAAGTAGTAATATTTTGCCTCCAAACCTCAGTAGTCATTCTCTTCTGATCTGCAAAACTCAACTATCCATTTTGTTTTGTTTGTTTTCAATTCTTTTTATTAATAAATCTTGTGTATTGTAAAGTATCAGCTTCAAGCATAATTTTTCTTCCCAAGGATGCTTCTGTAAATGCTTGCTAGGAACAAAGACTGAAGTAAAGTGACCATGCTGTCAATTTCCAATGCATTTGCTACCTAAAAATTGGGACCGTGTGCCAATGATTTCCCAAATGAAGTCCTATAGTGTTGAACCTTTATATGTGTAAGATGGTTAGAAATAAAGCCTGCTTAAACTCTTTTCTGAGACTCAACCATTTCTCCATTTTGGCCGCAGCACTGATTTTAGGTGGAGTTTGGTAGATGACATCAGGTGTTTTGTCCTTGAGGAAAGATTAATGGTTCTGTATTTGTGCTAGTACATTTATTTATTTATTTATTTATTTGATTTATACCACGCCTCTCTTCACCCCTTGCGGGGGAACTCGAGGCGGCAATCTTGGTTATATAGATCAGCCCTAGTGAGGGAAATAAGTATTCAATCTCTTCACAAAAGATGTCTTAGTACTTGGTGGCAAAACCCTTGTTGGCAATCACAGAGGTCAGGTGTTTTTTGTAGTTGGCCACCAGGTTTGCACACATCTCAGGATGGCTCCCTGCACAGATTTTCTATGGGATTAAGGTCTGGAGACTGGCTGGGCCACTCCAGGACCTTCGTGTGCTTCTTCTTGAGCCACTCCTATGTTGCTGTGGCTGTGTCTTTTGGGTCATTGCCATGCGGGAATACCCATCCATGACCCATTCGCAATGCCCTGACTGAGGGAAGGAGGCGCTCACCCAAGATCTGATGGTACATGGTCCTGTCCATCGTCCCTTCGATGCGGTGAAGGTGTCCTGTCCTCTTAGAGAAAAACAACCCCAAAGTATAATGTGTCCACCTCCATGTTTGATGGTGGGATGGTGTTCTTGGGCTGGGCTCATAGGCTGCATTCCTCCTTCTCCACACATGGCAAGTTGAGTTGATGCCAAAGAGCTTGATTTTGGTCTTATCGGACCACAACACTTTCACCCAGTTCTCCTCTGGATCAGTCAGATGTGCATTGGCAAACTGCAAATGGGCCTGTACATGTGCTGTCTTGAGCAGGGGGACCTTGCGGGCACTGCAAGATTTCAGTCCTTCACAGCATAGTGTGTTACCAATTGTTTTCTTGGTGACTATGGTTCCAGCTGCCCTGAGATCATTGACAAGTTCCCCCGTGTAGTTCTGGGCTGCTTTGTCACCGTTCTCATGATCGTTGCAACTCCACGAGGTGAGATCTTGCATGGAGCCCCAGACCGAGGGAGACTGACAGCTATTTTGTGGTTCTTCCATTTGCAAATTATCATGCCAACTGTTGTCACCTTCTCACCAACCTGCTTGGCGATAGTCTTGTAGCCCAGTCCAGCCTTGTGCAGGTCTACAACCTTGTCCCTGACATCCTTCGACAGCTCTTTGGCTTTGGGCATGGTGGTGACATTAGAATCTGATTGATTGCTTGCTTCTATGGACAGGTGTCTTTTATACAGGTACTGTAACCAGCTGGGATTAGGAGCACTCTTTTACAGAGGATGTTCCTCATCTCAGCTCATTACCTGCATATAGTGAACAGACACCTGGGAGCCTGAAATCTTGCTGGTTGATAGGGG
>JANHGC010009893.1:381272-392348 GCA_027560395.1 Boaedon fuliginosus | reverse complement strand
TAGGACAGAGAAATGGTTGTAAATTATTTGAATCCCACCACTGCATCTGCCATATTTACTTTTCTTGGACCTGTAGCGAATGATGAGGGAGTATAACATGGATTCAGAAGATAGCTTCAAGAATGCAGTTGTGACAAGAATGAAAATATGCCCTCCTCTTAACACATCTAACCTTCAAATGCCAGTTTTGGTGATGGTGAGGTTGGGTTTTGCAATATGGTTTGTTTTAATGTTTTATACACTGAATATGCTGGGCAGTTTGATGTTTTCTAGAATAGTGACTTGTTATAGACGTGTTAACTCTGAAAAATGATGATCTTATCCTGTTACCAGTCATATTTTATTTAAAAGAGAGTCGCATACTATATGGAATCAATCTCTTCACATTGTTTTAGAAGCTGTGGCAATTTTGATATATGGCAAAACTAAACATAGGTTGCCTCAAAAAGGACATGCTGCACAACATAAAGAAACAATCAATCTAGCATTCCCCAACCTGATGCTTGCAGAGAGTTTGGGATTACAATTTCCAGAATTCCCAACCAGCATACTTGATGGATATGCTGCCTGAAAATGAATAAATTATTGTCCAATAAAACACAGAGGGCTCCAAATTGAGGAAATAGTTATTGATAGCCCTCTCCTATTTTGTCTGATCCACTTTCAAACATGTTTAAAGTAGTGGCCATTAACAAAGGTTGTAGTAACAGCTCTAAAAATTAATGCTTACATAAACGTTCATCTACTTTCAATCAATTTATTGATTTTATGAGAGTAAGAAAAAAGATGGATTGTTGTCTAATTTTATTACACGCTATAGAGCTTGTTACTGCTTACTATTAGGTTACTTTACATTACACCCATATTTATGTCAAGAAGTTGAATATGCCAAATACCTGATTCCTGCTGCACTCAGAATCCATGATGCCTGGGTGCAAGTCAGAATTATGCAGATGTTTCCCAGAAGATAATAGCAAATGCTTAATCCTCCAGAAAATGGGTGAGCATTTACTTTTCTTACAAATTAGATTACTTACTGTAGATACAGTACATAAACCTTGTGGTTTAATCTCACATGAATTTAGGTGCTCTAAGTAACAGTATTATGCTGAGAGTCAGCAGTTCTCAGGGCAAAGGTGTCAGTTACAGTATGTCACTGTAATTTGCCCAGCTTCAACAACTATGAAACACAAAGAGTTTCTTGAAATGTGGGACAGGTGAGAAGAAGAAGCAACAGATTTAAACTGCTATGGGGATATGGAAGCTGCATCTGCTTTCCTGTTTTTCAGAACATTTTCAGCATCATCTTGATTTAGCATTATCAGAAGGCCACATTTAAAAAATAAATTCTAAAAATTTTTAAAATCTGAATTGGACAAACTTGTAATTTGAAAACTTAGATATTTGATGGGAACAGTTGTCAGAGATGTACCTAGCCTGGCTTCTAGAAATTATACACTTCAGCAAATCTGGAGGTTTTGTACATGGTTCTTTATTTGCCTCGTATTGTCTTGCGACTTAAACACCCCAGCTCAAGCCCCTCTTCCTTCTAAGAACCTTCATTCTAACCAGGATGCCTTCTTGAGTTAACTTTTAGTGATGCAAAATATGATTTTGTAATATGAGCTAAAATGGTTAAAATAATTTGGTTGCATTCAGGGTCACAATACAAACTGATTTCTAATACAGAACATGCCACTTCAGTATCCAAATTGTTATACTGACGGCTTTGTGAAAGGTCTGTGCAATAGTACCTTCTTCAGGTAAGAATTAATGTTGGCCAAATGCATAGAAGAATTGTTCAAAGCATGTTTAAGAAAAGATTACAAATCTAATTTCTCACTATGTTGTTACAGGTCCTCCTTGACTTACAACCCCAATTGACCCCAAAATTTATGGTGTGCAGTGAGACATTTCTTCAGTGAGTTTTACGATTGTTAAGTGAATCTGGATTCCCCATTGACTTTGTTTGTCAGAAGGTTGCAAAAAGGGATCTCATGACACAGGGACACTGCAGCACTTGCATTAATGTAAGTCACTTGTCAAGCATTTGAATGTAAATCACGTGACCATGGGGATGCTGCAACGGTCATAAATCTGAAAAATGATCATAAGTCACTTTTTTCAGCCCTATTGTAACTCCGAACTAAGTGAACTGTTGTAAATCGAGGACTACCTGTAGTGTTTTTCCATGAGATGTATGCCATGTATGTTTTGTGGTGGAAAAAAACCCTTCTAGATTGTTTCTCTCTTGATGAACCTAGAAAGAGCTCTGGTGCCAGATATCTTTAGCTTAGTAGCTCCTTCCTATTTTTAAAGAGCTTATTCTGAAAAGAAGTGTCAACATTAGCCTTAATGGCCAGAGTGAGAAATCAAAATAAAATGTATACTCTAGGTTTGTATTATCTGACTTGTTGAAATAAACCTTTCCAGGAGAAAAGTAGGCAAGGGCACTTGTTATAAAACCATAACTCCCTGAAAGCTCTTAAGACCTGTTGTATGATCTGCTATTGGGATGATTTAAATAATTTCACAACATGATGAGAGAGGAAGATGAAATATAACTACATAAGGGTTAGAGTTTCCAGAGAGGGACACTTTCTCATTGTATTTTGCTTATTTACCAACTAGGGCTGGAGGGACAAAGACTGAAGGACGTTGTCTGCAGAAATGCTGCAAGAGTTTGGAAAATAAATGGCTGGCAGGAGGGACAAAATGTTCTGCTCTGAGGCTGCCTTTGGAAGGAAGAGTTTAGAGGAGCATTTAGCAGCATCTCTATTGTGTCTCTGTTTAAAATATTAAAATTATGGGCAGGCAGTGACTGAGAGAAGAAAAGCAAATGCAGCTGGGGAACTGATAAGCTATAAAGGACAGGTATTTCCAGCTGGAATTAGAGTACCATTAATAACTTTCTCTGAAGTTCTGTAGGAGAGACATGATCTTGACGGTAATCTGTGTCTGGAAACATGAAAGTATAGCTAATATACTATGGTGCATTCTGATGTTGAAAGGTCAGGCTATATTGGCTGTGTCTTTTGGCAACGCTGCGTCCAAGAATAGAAGACTAATTGTAATAGTCTGAAATCCTTGGCATGAATGTGTTTAGGCACAGTGTTTGCTCTTCTCTCACTCTCATCCTTTCAATCCATATATGGAGATAATATGTCTAGTTCTGTGACGTTATTAGGATCACCCCTTGCATCAAGGCTAGGAATCAAAATTTGTGAGAACCCCAAAAGCCAACTGAGCACCCCACCCTATAGAATCCAAAACTGGGCAATCTTATATCTCCAGGCTGTTCAGTTATGTTTTAATAATACTGCATCATTTATATTGTGGATTAAGTACTCTCATAGTCTTTTGGGCAAAGAAGATGAACTTTAAGGCAGTGCAGAATCAAACAGATAAATGTTAAAATTCTAAAGCATTGATCAACATATAGATGAACATTTTAATTTATTAATTCAAGTGAAAATAACTCAGGCTAAAAATTCATTTTGAATACAAATTACAAATTGTATGTAAACTACAAAAACACCGTTATTGCTCTTCTTGCTTCTGTTTGGATATGTTTATATTCCTGACTTCGCTTTCAAGGACTCAGTAGCATTTTTCTTCACAATTTTCCAGTAAGGAAAGAAATAGTAACTTGGCCAAGGTTATTAAGTGTATTTTGCCAAATTCAGATTTTGCATCTCAAATGTGAAAAAATATATATCTATGTTTGCTCTGCATTTTCTTTTCCTTTTTTTAAAGGAACAGATTCTTGTATGCTAAAAAATAAGTAATGCATACTCACTTATTTGCATCTATTCTTATTTTTCAGACTGTCATTTTACTCTGGACATTCATCATTCTCCATGTATTGCATGCTGTTTCTAGCAGTAAGTATATGTGTTTTTAGCAGCTGGTTATGATGTTTAAAAAGTTTGAAATGGAGATATTTGCTGCATCAGCAGAATTTCTTTTGGGCTGTTTGTGCAAGGGATGCATTAAATAAAAATGATATGGGGGTGGAATGGGGGAGCTAAAAGTGCAAGAAAGAAAGAAAAAGAAAAAAAGATACAAAAAGTAGCTTCAAATCTTTACAGAAGCTACAGGTATGATTATAAATTTATCTCTTTTACTAAAGTTGTATCATGACTTCCTTGTTTCCATGTTCTATCACGTCTAATCATCAAAACAATAAATCATAAGTTCATTTTTTTCTGTTTTATGCAACAAGTGCATCAGGAGTTTCCAGTCAGCTGTAAACATAGTTATTTTTCTTACATCAAAGAAGTCAGTTTGTGTCAGCAAGTTTCAGCATCTTCACCAACCATTTCTTCATCGTGGATATTGCTAATATATTTATTCTCTTGAGTTTACTTTTTTCAGTCTCCACATACAAACTTTAAATTGTCCATCAAGTCAAAACTTTTAGTAATTTGACTTGAGTATAAACCCGTTTTTATAAGAAAAGCTCACCATCCTTTTATTTTTTATTTTTATTTATTTAATTTATATTCCGCCTTTATATAAACAACTCAAAGTGACAAACATATATAATATTCCTTACTTCTATTTTCTCTGAACCAACAACTCTGTGAGGTACGTTGGGCTGAGAAAGATTGACTGTCCCAAAGTCATCATCCAGCTGGCTTTTATGCTTAAAGTAGGTTTAGAACTCCTGGTCTCAGTTTCTAGCTTGGTGCCTTCATCATTAGACCAACTGTTCTGAGAGGGAATTTCTCCTTAGTTCTAGGCTGCTTCTCTCCTTGATTAGTTTCCGTCCGTTAGTTCTTATCCTGCCTTCAGATGCTTTGGACTCTTGACTCCCTCTTTGTGGCAAAAGTCCTTCTTTTCATTAAACTAGACATACCTAATTCCAGCAACCATTTTTTATATGTTTTAGCCTCCAGTTCCTTTGTTGTTCTTCTGTGCATTCTTTCTAGTGCTCTTTTTTACATCATGGTGACCAAATTTTCTTGTCTTCTGGACAAAATTCAATCGGATCCTCTCCTATTTAAAAGTTTTTAAAAAAATCACACCATCCAGTTTGTCACATTGAAATGGAATCATTTTCTTTTGAAGTCTATCAGTAAAAAATCTCCTCTTTTCTCTTACATAGTACTCTAATTGGGATTTCTTTAGTTACAATGACACCTATATTATTAATATTCAGTCTTGAATTGAAATGCTGCTGAAAGACTTCAGTTTCTTGTCTTCTTGCATCAGCCATCACTTGAAATGTTGTTGGAAAGTATGTTGACTCATCAAATGGATTTCTCTTATCCTGCCTCTCAGAAAATGTCAAACACACAGAGCAAACATGCACACATCTCACGGTGCTGGAGGGACTCACCTATGCGCCGTCTCATCACGGAAGGTCCCAGTCCCGGCGCCATGAGATGTGTGCTGTTTCCTCTGATACAGCCGAGAAGGAGGAGAGAAGCAGTCAGGTCAGTGTTTCTCAAACTTTGTTGGTTCACCACCCCCTTCAAGAAAATATTATATGCTTAATGCCCCCTGTCAAGCTCCACCCCCAGGGTGGGGGGTGAGCTGCGCAAGCCCTGTCCCTGGAATGCCCCGTCCCTTGCCTAGGGCACTGCTGGGGGTTGGGCCAGCCCCAAGTAATGGTGAGGACATAAGAGGACAGGAATATATGCCGCGCCAGCACTACTCTGACCCATGCATTGCTAACAATCACACAGGAAGCTCTCAGTGAGAAGCCCCTCCCCTCGCTTGGCTCCTCTGCCACCCACCAATTGGTTCCTGGCACCCCCTAATTCCATGTGGAGCTTCCAGTGCCCCCTTAGACTGCTTCAATGCCCACTAGGGGGTGGTACCGCCCACTTTGAGAACCACTGAGTCAGGTTGAAAGCTGTTTCTCTTTGCCACCACGCTTTCCTGTAAGTCCTATCTGGAAAGCGCGGCGGCAGAGAGAAGCAGTCAGGTTGAACGCTAGAAGACTTGGCTGAACTTTTCTGCTTCCCTTCACAGGGAAGTAGTCCCCCGCCCCCCTCAATCTCTTTCCCCTTCTCGGCCCTTCGCTTTTTTCCCCCCAGCCTCCTTTTGCCAGATTCGGCAGGCAGGCTCAGCAGGCAGTCACGATCTTTAGATGGGCTTTTTATTTTGTCAGCCGAAGGGCAGTGGGCGGGGGGAGAGATATGTAAGAAATCACCCTGTTTCTGCAGCATTGGTCATGTGATTGAGTGGGCGAGTCCAACTCGATGTCACTCAAAGCAAGGTGCTGCCGCACCTCACCGTCACATGACCTCCACAAAGCCACGCCCTCGAAGACATGCCCATAGAACCAGTATTGGAAATTTTTGAATCCCATCACTAATTGATTATATCCAGAGTTTGAGAAAATGAAATTTTGGGAAATCTTTTATCCATATAGGCTATATTACACCTATGAGCTTGATTGAAATGAATCAGGGCAATTGGAAGATGGAGATTTTATATTTATTTGCTTGTCTGTTTACTTATGGACCTGCCTGTCTCCAGTGGTTTCTGCCTTTCCTAGTTTTGGTAGGGTAGGCATGCTCCAGGTCCCCACAGTGAAGCTTGGTTGCCTGATGGGTCCTTTGAAGTGTGCCTTCTCTGTGATGGCGCCTGACTTGTGGAACAATCATCTAGAAATTACGGATGGCCTCAATCCTGTTGACTTTTGGGAAAATGTGAAGACTTGACTTTTTCCCTAGAATTGGGGCCAAGATGTTGATGGAGCCAAGATAAAAATGGATGAATACAAGTTTTATTGGGGCCTCAATGTTGTTTAGTGTTTTAAATTGTCTTTTTTTTAGTGTACTATATTTTTATTCTGTTCACTGCTTAAAGTTCTTTCCAGTAGAGCAGTTGTCTAAGTTGGTTTAATGAAATAATAAATGAAAATGTATGTATTTTGTATGCCACAAGATAAATTTCCAAATCTTCTTTGTAATTTGTAAAGTATCCTCATAGTTGACCATTATAAGACACTCAAAAAGGATATACATTAAATATTAATGGGAAAAAATAGGAATAACTACAGAGAGAAAAAAAGTAACTTATTTTTAAAAGTTGGTCTCAAGAGCTTTGTTTTAACTAAGATCGAGAAAATTCAGTAGAATGGGACGGGGAACCAACTTAGCTTCTGGAGGGAGGCTGGCCCATAAAAGCCTATGGCATGGGCCAGGTCTACCTTCCCTTCCTGGGAGTGAGAATCAGCAGCTCTGGATATAGAAGATATGCCTGCAAATCCACAGGCACTAAGGCTTCTCCTTGTTTTCTGCACCTGTGGCAGAATTATTTGGGTTAGAATGAGATGTTTTTCTCTGATGCTTGGAAAGAGAAGGTATCTTGCTAGCACTTTCTTTGGACCCACCTCTCATGTCATCCCAAGCAAATTATCTCTTGAGCAAATGCAGCCTCCACCAGGAAAAAAAGGGTGCCTGTATTTCCATGTATGGTAGGGTCTTGCAACTTAAAACTGAATTAAACTTCAGAAAGATTAATGACTTCCAATGATTTTTATCTAATAGAGTGGACAGATGGAGTGGTTAAAATATGAAGCTGTTAATTGTGCAGTCAAAATGCTGCCTCTTTTTAACATGTCTTACATCCACTGTGTATGTGGAAAAGGGATAGAGCTTCAGTTGCATAGAGCTGTCATGGCTGCCATTTCATTGTTTTTAATCACCCTCTTGAACACTTCTGGGTGGAAGTGGAGAACTGTAATAGTTTTTTGGAGTGCTGAGCTGCTTTTTAAATCACATTCAGGGTATCCTAAATATGTTTTAGAGGAGTAATTGAAGCAAGACTACAGCATTCTTATTTTCAGTAAAATTTATTTCAAGATGGTTATTTGGCCACTATACAACAAATGGGCAACAACACAATAAAATCTAATCATAAATCTTGAAAGTCAGCAGTACAAAAGTCAATAAAAAACAAATGTTAAAAAATAGTCAATGAATCATTTTAAGCTGGTGCTGAAAATAATTCTTTTAGTACTAGGCACCCATCCATGAGAAGAGCATTCGTACCTCTTTTTATTATTCACAAATTTCTCCTTTGCTTCAGTGGGTCAGAGTAACTGGCAAACCTAATTTGTATTTATCTTGCCATTGTTTTTTGTTATAGTTTAGAGAAATTGTCCATTTGTTTGGAGGGATTAAACCAATTTATAAAAGGAAGAGAAAGTGGTGCTCGCATTTTTATTCCTCCAAACTGACATTTCCTAACTCTCCATTTTGATTAAACATCAGCTAGTCCTGACCGTTTGAAGGCATGTAGCCAAACAAAGTTCTCTTGTTGGCCAAGGCTGGCATGTCACAAAGTATTCACTGCCTTGACTTATTTATATAATAAAGGTGGGATTTTTAAAAATCTGAAGAAATAAATTGAAAGTGAATTTTGGTTACAAGATGTCTAACCAATTCATTTTTAATAAAAGCTGCACAGTTTAGCTTCAGGTTCTTAATGTACAATAAAAATGGTGGACAGTAAGTATTTTTGACAATACATTATAAAGCACTAATGACATACTGAACTTCATGGGGAAACAGTGTCTCCCGCTCTTTTCCCTGGGCATAGGATGAGTTAGAAAGGATCTTGAGAATGTCTGAGGAATTTCCCTGTAGGAACACTCTCAATTCTTGAATGAGTTGGTGGTATTTTCTTACATTGCAAGGAAGAGTTGGTTGAATTGTGAAGCTCTTTCCTATTAAAGTGTCTTGCCTCTTGCAACATACAGATGTACTCTCCATTAGATAGTGCAGGATTTTGTCCCCTGTCAGTCGGATACATCTGCTAACCTGTTTCAAATGTTCTTTCCAAGCTGCTTCATCCTGCCGCTTGCACGCTTGGCTCCAGCTGTGAGTCTGTGCTGCTCGTGACTCTCCAGTTCCTCACATGTGGCATTACTCACAGCTTGGATTAATCATAAGCAGACGCTTCAGACTCCAGCCTCTTGAGGACCAAAGGAATCTCACATATGTTAGTGTGACTGACTGTGCATACAAACAAAATCCCAAAGCCAACCCAAAAACTGCAGTTGTGCAATCCAGCCACATTGACAACTAGATTACAGTTTTGAAGAAACCGTTGGCACTTCATATTCTCCTTCTTCCATCACAGTGTTCATTTCAAATTCTGCCCTTTAAAATCCTCCAGATTGTAAGAAGGTCCACATGCTTTTTGAGCAAGGTTTCGTTGGGCCTGGCAGATCTCTCAACCTGCTGATTACTTAAATCCATTTGCTGAACCCCAACTCACTGTAATGACTGTTCTCAGTGAAGTTTCTGGTCCTTTCTGACACCCCCCCCTCCGCCAGGACTACTGTGTTCTAATGGGTAGCCTTTGACCTGCTAAAAAAGGTGCCCCCAAACCTATTTTGTAACATAACTTGAAACCCAGCATCATGTGAGTAAATATTTTCCTTTCTCCTCTACAACCTTCACCCCCAAACTCTCATTTAGAAGTTCCTCCACACTTGCAGAATGTATACAGGCTGCATTTATATGATTCTTTTAATCTGTATTTGCACAAGATGTCAAATGGTATCAAATGAGATGGCTTACATAACAGGCTAAGTCATAAAAAAGTTAACTTTAGCCAACCGTATCACATTATGGTTTAGGACATATACAACTGCATATGGCATTGATCATAATTGGTACTATTTGCATGTTTCTTATTGAGGACTCAGCCAATGGCAGCAACTGGCTGACCCAATCTGAGTAAGAAGCTAAGCAGAAGAGGGCTTGGTTAATACTTATGGGGAGACCTGTAGGAAATCCCAGGGTTGCAGGCTAGATTGGGAAGAAAGCAATGTCAAATCGCTTCCATATGGCTCCTAAAAAGGCCGTAGTGATGCAGCCACAAGAAATAAAGCCACATTGCAGAGGTCTGTTACTGCATTTCAGCCCTTGAGATGAGAAGTTAAGTGTGGTGAGACCTGCTTAGTCTTTGAATAGAAGACTCCCAAGAAATCCTAGGGCAGAAGACTGTGCAATAAGGAGGAAAAGGCTCAGAAAAAGACATTGACTAAGCACTTCTGTATAGTTGCAAAGAAAACCCCTTGGCTGTGTCCATGAAGTCAACAGGAATCAAGCTGTACTCAAAGGATGTTATCTTTTACTTCTTATAAAATGAAATCCATGTTATGCTGTCCCTTAATTTGTTTTCTAGTAATTTACATAAATTCAGAAATTACCAGAATTCATTGGGCATAGTATTGCCATTTCTTTTCAGCAATGTTAAGACAGAGGCTCCTCAATTTATAACCACAATTGGGACAGGAACTGTATAGCAATGTAATTATTAAAATGAGCTGCACTTGATTTTATGACCTTTTTGCAATGGCTGTTAAGCATATTATTATGGTTATTAAGCAAATCCGGCTTCCCACATTGACTTTGCTTGTTGGAAGCCCACTGGGAAGTTGCAAATGACAATCATGTTACTCGGGACACTGCAGTTGTAGTAAATGCATGTCAGTTGCCAAATGCCCAAATTTTGAACATGTGACCAGTGGAATGCTGTAGTGGCCTCAAGTGTGAGGACTGATCATCGCCGCCTCGAGTTCCCCTTTGGGGTGAAGAGAGGCGGGGTATAAATTTAATAAATAAATAAATAATAATAATCATAAAATACTTTTTTCAGGGCTGTCGTATCTTCAAATAGTTGTTAAACAAATGGTTGTAAGTTGAAGTCTATCTGAGAGCTTATTTGTTTCACAGATACATGGTTTATGCATTTGGATTTCCTGATGCCTGCCCCACCCTGCAGGGAGGCGGGACCAACTAGGTGGTTCTGCCCCAGGCACCTAATGGACCCGATTGGGATCCAGAGGGAGCTTGGGGAGATTCCTGATTCCCTGACCCACAACACGGCTGAGTCCCTGGTGGCCGTGTGGAATAAGGCTGCCACCGGGGCCCTGGATCGTGTTGTGCCTTTGCGACCTCTCACTGCTCGCAGACCGCAGAAGTCCCCTTGGTTTACTGAGGAGCTCCATGGGATAAAGCGGTGAAGGAGACGTCTAGAGCGCTGCTGGAAGAAGGGGAAGGCTGAATCTGCCCGAACACTATTAGGAGCTCATATTGAGAC
>JANHGC010009893.1:358004-375397 GCA_027560395.1 Boaedon fuliginosus | reverse complement strand
TTGTAAGCCGCCTAGAGTCCTTCGGGAATTGGGCGGCATAAAAATGTAATAAATAAATAAATAAATAAATAAAATATGGATTTTCTTAAAAACATTATCTTGACCAGAGTCAAGATGGGATCCACCTTTACCATCAATGTCAGATAACTTTGTCTGCCAGGCTCTCAGGGGTTAACGAGAATACTATGGGGCTTCCATAGATTCAAAGCCGACATCTGGCATCATTGCTAAGGCACGTGAGAGTGTTTACATTCTTCACATGAGGCTACTTTCTACGCGGCTGCGCAGAGAGAAAAACCACGCCTGGTTTCACTTTCGTAGTTTGCATTTGCTCTATGCAGACGTGTTTTACTTTTGTATTTTAGAAATGTAGTGTTTCTATTTTATTTGGAGTAAAAGCTCTTTCTCTTCGATACATTGCCTGGCGTTTGTTTTCTGCAATGATTCACAAAGATTCATCGCTCTGGAGCTCGAATGAGGATCCTGACAATCACCTCACTTGTCCAGCAATGAGCGAAGGGTGCCAACTTCCCTCTTCACCCCAAGGATGGTGTGTGTGTGTGTCAAGAAAGGGTCAGGGCTTACGTACATGAAACGTGATCAAGTACCTCAGCATCACGATACGCCCACTGGCGCAAAAGCATGCCAAGCAGACGCTGTTACCGAGGGTCACCGCATCGGCTCGTAAACACAAGGTGTCTGAGATGCTGTGAACGTAGAGGCAGATCTGGGAAGGCAAGGCAAATACTTTGGCTTGTTTCTCCGAGCAGATAATGGCAAACTGGTGGTCTCCTGCTTGCTGGGAGGATGAAGAAGGAAGGATGAGTTTCCTTTTATTGGTTCTTTCGCTATCCTCCGTGGTGTTGGGATCTCTCCATGCTTCATAGGGAGGATGCATTAATGTTCCCATGCAGTCCAAGCAAGCAAAGGTTAACACTGCTCCCTTTAGGGATAAAACTGTGCCTATAAAACAGAATCCATAGGGTTTATTAATCTCTAAACCACTTGCACCGATGCCAGTATCTATTAGCCATGTTATAACATTTATCTCTCCTCTTTCTCTCTCACAGACACAGACACAGACACAGACCCACACTTTTTCCCCCAACTCATACCATTTCTGCATATATCGTTATATGATTTCAAGACAGAGTCAGACCTCTAAGACAGATCGAGGATTTTCCTCCCCACTCCCTAATTTCTTAGTATATATATATATATATATATATTCCCCTCATCATCCTTACGGATGCAAAACATTGAAATAATGTCCTGTTCCCTGGAAGAAGTGCAATTTTATTTCTAGCAGCTTCCTGACGTTTCAAGTCAAGAGTTCTGCTGGGTTTTAATCATGACATAAAATGACATGGAAGACGTTATATTCAATATAGCCATGTGCCGCATTCAAGAAGCTTTTTAAAGAATTTGTACAAAATTCTTTTTTTAATTAAAGAAGAGTTAACTTTAAAACATGATGTATTTGTAATGATGTCAAAGTTTCTTTCGTTATGATACCCGAATGCTGGCCTGTATCCTGCACGAGTCAAAAAGAGGGCTGTGAAAATATCTACAGACCCCTCACATCCTGGGCATAAATTGTTCCAACTTCTACCCTCCAAATGCTGCTATAGGGCCCTGTGCACCAGAACTAGACACAAGGACAGTTTTTCCCTGAATGCCATCCTTCTGCTAAACAACTAATTCCCACAACACTGTCAAATTATTTACTAGGACTGTATCACTATTCCTCTTCTCATCCTTCCTAGTACCCATCTCTTCCCACTTACAACTACAACCGTGTTGCTTGTATCTTTACTATTTATATTATTTTATTTCTTTCCTAGTATGACTTGATTGCTTATTAGTAACCTATGACTATCCCTAAGGGTTGTATCTTATGATTCTTGATGAATGTATTTTATTTTTTCTTTATGTACTGTATACACTGAGAGCATAGGCACCCAAGACAAATTCCTTGTGTGTCCCATCACCCTTGGCCAATAAAAGGATTCTATTCTGAAATTCTTACCACTGAGCGAAATGGTCACGGGCTCTGTTTGCCTTAATTCATCAGCACTGGGGAGGTGAAGGGTGAGCGTCAAGACTACGCCCAGACCTGTTCCCACCCAGAGGCAAGGAGTCAACGAGGTGTCATTTTTCCGTGAAAACGACGCCATGAAATTCAAAGCTGTGATTGCTTCCTTGGCTTCTTTGTCAATACTGCAGATGCTGGAACTTCGAGACGGGCTGAACGAGTTCTCTCTGCTTTCTGTTGAGGGAAAATAAGACAGATCAACGTGTGAAGTTGCCCTTGACCGAGACAAGCTATGGTCTGGCTATTATCCCGTCAAAAGAAATGTATTTTCTGTGACCATCTCTTCCTCTCCCCAAGGCAATCTGGGATTGTTTGTTAAAGCAGCTGCAGCTCCCTCATTAAGCAGGACTCTTCACAGTTTAATTTTTAATTCCATACATGATTATTGTTTTAGAACTCTAAAGACATGGCGTTGCTCGGCAAAGTTCAGCAGAGCTGCCAGTGGATTCTGAGGGGGCAGTTGGGGAGGAGTGTGGGCCAAGTTTGGAAGCGAGGGAAGAAGATGCTATGTCGGAGGTTGGCCATCTGCCAATTACTAGCTGTCCTCTGCATCTGACAGCAGCGAGGCTGAAGAAACAGAGCCAATTATTAGTGCTCGCATGCACAGACAAATTAGCAGGCAAGAACAGAGAGGTGCGAATGGGGAGTGGCGTTCACAGAGAACAATTCGTTTGAATCGGATCTAGTCTCTTGTTGTTATACCTTGAATCTTGTTTTTTGCTTCAAGAACGGTGTCTCTGCAATTATTCTGGACTAATATTTCTTGCTTCGGACTCAAGGCTTGTGTGTGTGTGAAGTTATCTCTGGCCTTGGCAGCTTTCTCGGATAACTTGGCAGCTTCGTTCGAACAAACATGGATAGTAAGGACAATCCGTGTTTTTGTTAAATAAAAAGGAAAGTTTGTCTTTAAGAGCTGGCTTGGAGCGTTTGTTAATAGCCTGGGATAGAACACACGTCATAACCAGGCACTAAGAAGAATCAACCCCCAAAATCTGTGTCCTGTTGAGGCAGCTGTATCTTTACACCCGGAGGATTTGGCAGAGTCTGTGAACAAAGAACTGGAGAAAATGACTAGCAATAATTACACATTACTTTCTTTTTGTCAGATCTTCTACAACTATTTAATGGTGGTTCCAAAAAGCCTTTTAAGTTTGCTGGCTGTGATGTTTCTCTTCTTGGAAATATATTAAATGAATCCACGGTACTTTTTGAAAAAGGAATGTAGCAGAATGAGGGTTGCATTTCAACTTCCAATGAAAAAAGTCTTGGATCAAAATCCAGGAATCGTATACTTAGTATATTTGTAGCAAAAAATGTATGTTTTAATTATGGGTGAAAAAGGTTACTTACCTTACCTAAACATATCTTGATGTAACCTATGGATGGTCATGACCTACGGTAGGTCACTTTAAATTAATAAAAGAACTTGTAAATGTAGCCTGTAAATACATCATGAAATATAATTAAATACAATATAAATTGCCACTTTTGGAATACGGTAGAGAAATGGTTCTGTTGTAAATTTATAAACAAGTCATTTGCTTCCATCTTTTTGCTCAGGGCCAGCAAGCTTAGAAATGCCTTGGCACTGATGTCTCCATGTCCAGCATCTTTCAAACTCCCACTCTGCCGTAACCACTTAACCCCTTATCCTCCTCTGCAATTGGCAGCAATCCAAAAGCTTGCACAATATTCATGAAAAAGTCCACTGGAAACATTCCAGTTGCTGAACTGAAATGTAACTCTTGGTTCACCTCAGTGTATTATTTATACAATTTATATTCCACTCCAGTTTAAAAAGATTCTAACGTATTAAATCATTAGCTGCCTAATACTTGCAATAATCTCCACCCTGAAACGCCGAATGGAATCCAATTAACAGCTTCTGAAAGACAGTGAAACTTGATGGTAACATGAATATAGGTTTGCAAATTACTTGTTGCAGGTAAAGGAAACTAAGATTACAGAATGTTTTCTGTTTAATTTACAGTTTAAGTTTAATGTTTAAAATTTTTTTTGAAGCTCTAGGATGAGTTTGTAAACTTCATAATCTACAAATGGCTATAAATGTCATATAGATTTTGGAAGAGAATAAAAATACTTTGCATTTCCCTCAAAATAGAGATCTGATCTCAGAGGAACTCTATGGTCATCCTACCTCCTGCCACCCTCAGCCTTCAGTGCTTTTATGGTAGAAAGTCCCAGAAACTGATGTTCCCTGAGAAACCACAAATATGCTGGACCCAACCCTAACCCCTTCCAACCTTAGAAGAATCCCATATCATGAAATTTGCCCTAGTCATAAATGTATTTAGAATTTATTATTTCCTCATTAATCACATTCTTTTAAGATCTGAAGGAGAGACAGTCAACAAATGCTGTTTCTTCTTTATTTCTGCCCGGAGCCTGGCAAAACACTGAGCAACTTAGTGCCCCTAACATATGGAAATAAAACCCATGAGTAAACATTAAAGCCACGTTTCCTGTTTTGCCATCTCAGTTGTTCAGAGTCCTGCTTTATGAAACCATTTCTACTTCAGGGAGGTTCAAACACCACATTTTAATCATTCATTTAATTTTGACATATTGGCAAGTTGGACGAAATTCTACCAGCTACCACCTAGCTCCCAGGCACTCAACCCGTTTTGTGTATGAACCACAAGTTTCTAAACGACTGTCTTAAGGTTCCACCTTTTCTCCCACTCATAACCACATATACCACCTTCCCTCCTACATGTGTAATGTCGCTCTGCCAACTATAGCAATTGCTTGTGTGTGGAAACCATATTAGCCAAGTAAAGCATTTTTCAATGTCTTCAGTGGAATTCCTAAACTGGAAAAAAGGATGAATGCCAGGAGAGTATTGCCAGCCTGCTTTTTTTAGACCACCAGAATAACTCCTGGCTCTAGTTCTCATTGGAAATAAATGGTTTACATTAGTGTAACGGTCACAGTCACAAAAAAGGTCTAGAGAAAACTGTTTGGCTTGGAACACTACTATGCAATTTTACTATGTTGAACTTCATACCTGCCTTGATGTCAAAACTCCTGCATTCATCTTTGAAGAATAAGCCTGAAGAATGTCTTCAACTTAAATCATACAAATACTTAAGAAAGTCAGACCAAGTACAGCTTGAATCTATGAAAAACTTACCTGGTTATTTAAAAATTGCTCTATGTAGCATTAAACTTCAGCCTTTTTATAGCAGAATGACACAAATGAGTTCCAAAAGGGTGATGTAATCACTAAGTCTGCATATGTGTACTCATTCAGATAGATCTTATGTTTCTAGCAGGCAGGTAGCATTTATCTTTGGAAGCACACATGCGACTTGCAGTTCAGTTCATAGTGTGTGACTTTTCACAATGCTTTGCTTCTGTTAGTATTTTTCATGCCCAGGACACCATATAATTATTTGTTAAATAGTTATAGAGGATAAATTATTTGCTAGCATCTTCCTCCCTTATGGATATTAGGGAACTAGGTCTGAAAGGTCGGTTCTAAATATTGCTTGGGAAGAAGGAGCACTTTTGTGACTATTCTGAAGAAGACAAGTGGAATCTCCTTCAGAAAATGCCATGTCCAGCTCTGGACATTACTGCTACTGTTTTGTGATTAATATTGTCGTACTCTTAAGAACTTTTAGACACTTCAGAATACTTGTAAGGAGATGTTTTTTCACAGTGACTGTCAAATAATTGATTGTGGCATTGACGATCTCCTTATTCAGAAAAGACAACCATAACACAACCTGTAACTTATTATTGAATGCCGTACTACTTTGAATTTAAAAATGAGCAACACTTTATACATATATATACAGGCTGATAGAAAGGATGTTTGTAAAAATGTTAAGTACAATACTGAATATGAAGAAGCAGCACTCAAGTTGCCTTTATGCTTATCTTAGCAAGGTGATCTACCTGCCTTCTGCAATGCCAACACTATATCTATTACTATCCATTAGGTGATTATATGTTCTACCAACAGATATTTAGTTTTTGACAGATCTTCTATTCTCTTGCTGAAAGTGTGCCTTTTCGATTTTAGCTTTATCTTCAGGCCCGAATGAAAAATGACTGGGCAAGACTTTTGCGTCCTACAGTCCAGTTTGGACTTGTTGCTTCATCCATTTACGTGGGCCTCTCCCGTGTTTCTGATTACAAACATCACTGGAGCGACGTATTGACCGGACTCATCCAGGGAGCACTGGTAGCAACCCTTATCGTAAGTCTGTAGCTGCTTTTTTTTCCTACCATTTGATCAATTCTATTTTCAAATAAGCTAATTTGACTTAAACCTTTCTGGGGTTCTCCCCCCACCCCAACTGAAATAAATCGCAAAGGGGCTTTCATATATTTCAACCGCCAATTTTGTGTATCATAGGTTCACTGCAATGCGGAAAATATGACATGGAAGTTTTGTATTTGCTGGAAAGCAAAGCAGCCTTTTACCACATTTCGCTATCCCACATATTGGTCTTTTCTCCCAGCTGCTCCGTAAATCAATTGTTGGGTGTCAGCCACCACTTCTAGAGAAAGTCTCCCAATTCGAATGTACCCAGTGACTCGTGAAGGACAGTAACAATAATGCAAATATTGTTCTATCTGCTGATGGCTAATGCCAATTATTGTGTTCCTGCAGGTTGTGTATGTCTCAGATTTCTTCAAGGAGAGGGGCCGTACATTTAAACAGAAGGAGGAAGAAGATTCACATACAACCCTACATGAGACGCCTACCAATGGAAATCACTACGGCAGTAATCACCAGCCATGATATGTTCAAGAACCATTATCCTGTGGAATCTCCTGCTATTTAAAAGGAAAATTTCACAAATATTTCTGGTTTATGTAAAAAACAAATAAATGCCTTTTGAAGGGACTGCTGCTGCTATACCTCTTAAGTGCTCACTTTACATGTACATAGTTAACAACAATGTATCTAAAAAACTCAAATTTCTATTGGTTCAAGCTTACGCTTATAAACACATTATCCTGACTATTTTTTAATTAAAATAATGTATAATACTTATTACAAACAGCAACGGAATACATTCAAAATAAGAATCTGTCTTGCTTGGGAAGAGGAAGCACTGGTCATTTTAGGGGCTCTTTCTTGGAATAACTGCTGCAGAATGAAGGCTCTTCAGTCAGTCTTCTTATAGATAAAGACTTGCAGCAAACACAATGTCTCTCTTGATTTTTGTAATTCCTGTTGAGAATAACAAAGAAAAGAATATATCCAATGTTAATGGCATAGTTGTAGTCGGATACTACTTGCTCATGCTAATAAGACGTAGTAAATGAAACTTAAAGTGCTGAATTTTCAAAATATCTTATTTTCTCCCAATTTCCACCTCAAGATATTTTGACTGTTAGGGAAACATTAGCAGACTCCTAGGTAACCCCCCCCCCTTTTCAACCTCAGCAACAGCAGATTATAACATGCATGTTCAGTTCAAATGGAATACTTTGGCTTGCGGCCAAGCAATTTTAAACTGCTTGTAAATATATTCTACATTTTAAGATGCACGTATTTATATAATATTGTACAGACAAACCTTCTGCAAATTTGTTTTCCAGTTCTGTATTTCCAATGGCCTTTGCTGCTTGGCACATCTGTCTAAGCAATTCTTCTAACCTCCTCATACATCGAATTATACTACCTGAATGAGGAAATGCACATAGACAGAAATCGATAGATATTCATGTTAAAGCAGTCATTTTCTACAAAGAAACGAGCCCTTTCTATGAAGTAGGACTGTTGCCTCCAGTATTGGGTTCTTTTTGTGGAGCTGTATGTAAAATCAAGCTCACTCATTCAATTCTCTTCATCTGAGGCAAAAAGAATATAACAAAAAGTTTTAAAATGGCTCTGAAATCCACAGATTATTTCTTTTACGTACTCTGCGGTCTTTGGGGCATTCCAAGACATCCCTCTCTCACTCTGTGCTTCGGGAAGGAAATACAAGAAACTTCATGTATTATATTTTAGCCTTAGCATCTGCCAGATTTATTGTGAATGCAGGTTATTTAAAACAAAGAATCCTCCCTCCTGTATATTTTTATATTCTGCAATGACACCTATGAAAGGTATGTCTTCCTTCGAACCTTCTGGGAAACATTCTGAATGAATACTAGAGCTGGAACTGGAAAAGTACCCTAGGGAGTATAGATTAAGGCAGGGAATAGGTATTTTTTGCTATTGATGACAATTTGAAGAAATGAGGCCCATATAATGAACAATTTCATCAAGTCAAAAGATTAAATTTGACTGCCTTATTGCAAATCTAGCAACTCTTTTAAAAAGTCATCTGGAGTCAGTTATCAAAAGGAAATAAATCTGAGCCACAAGAGCTTGGAACACTGACCTCTTCCGCAGTTTAAGCAAACTTCTTTTGAGAAATAATAATTTTTATATCAAAGGATATAAAATCAAAGGATGTAAAAAGCTTTAAAGAAAGAACCAAATCAGGCAACCAACGAGTTCCATGTGCCAAGATATTCAGTGAGCATGTGCTCACTGAACCCGCCGCTTGTATTTTCCCACCTTTTCTCCAATCTGACAATATGTCACTAAAGCTTTATTTCAGTGTATTTTGCTGTGACAGAGAAAAGTGCCTTTCAGTATTACTGCTCACTTTTGGAAGCATTTTTGTTTGTTTATCTGATATATGGAAATAAATATTTGCAATTTACATGGAGTTAACAAAAACAAAGTTATGCTGCTATTGTCAGTGCCTTGTCTGTGTTTTACATAATTTTCAATCTTAGCAGTGGATATTGCTATTGTGGGCTAACCAAATTTAATCATCCCACCTTGTCCAGTGTTGAACCACAACAAATCCAGCTCATTGTGCAATTTTGGTCTCCCATTTAAAAATCAACCATTTGCTTACTGGAAAAGCTTTTATAGCATGGGGAATGAAAGAGGACTTTTATATCGCATTTATAAATGAAACTGTTCACAAATTTGCCTGCCTGCTTCACTGCAATCAATAAAATGCATACCTAACAAAAGTAACTCCAGGCCTCTTATTTTTCTCCCTTGGCATCCATGATCCTCTCAATGAATGGCATAGTGGTGGGCGGAAGATGGACATAATGGAAGATTTACTTATATCTAATCTCATTTTTTCCTGATTTATAAAGGGGTTGTAGATGCTAACAATCTCATTATAAGAAACATTAATTTTTTTCCTTGGAATAATGGTTTAAACAGCTCACAAGATCTTTTGAATATATAGAAACTTAGGGATCCCTTAGTATTTTAAGGAAATATTCTCAAAAATTAAGATGTTATAACTACTCGTTTGAATAAAGCAAAGACTCACTATAACACACACAAACACACACATACACACACACGTCAACCTGGGAAAAGGGGCCCTTAACAAGCACATGTACAAGGAAGAAATCCTTTGGTGCAATTATACCAAATTTCAGTCCACAGTCAAGAGAATTTATTTCTAAATCACATTTACTGAATACATAGAACTTGTCCACCCCTGTGTTTTATCACCCCGCAAAGCCCCTTTGGATGTCAGTTATTTTTGCAAAGAAACCCTTTGACATTTACTCTGGCTGCAATTGCTTTCAGAGCAACTGTTGCCACAGCAAACAATATGTTCAATATTTGCTAATGCCTGGGAAGGGGGTGTGGAAAAGTAAAGAATATCTAGTTTTTATACAACCAAACAAGGTTTTAAAAGCTAAATGGCCAATACTGCAGTTTTTTTATTTATTCATTCAATTTACATTCTGCTTTTCTAGTCAGCATTTAAGCCAATTAACAATTTAAAAATGTTTGAAACCAAATATTACTACTGTATATTTACCCCGCAGTAAATACACTTAAGTGCAGTGTAAAAACTTCTAAAGTTGAATGAAGAATGCAGTACATGCAGTATCACACATTTCTCATAACTCTTTGATTCAGAACCCTCAGGCAGAAATTTCAATGGAAGTTTTTCAGCCCCAATCATCCTATTTCATTGCTATTATTGGTAATTCTCCCTCTACCCCAGAGATGTCAAACTTGTGGCATCACGTGTTGGCCCCGCCCCCAACTGGTTTAGCGAAGAGAGGGAAAGTCCCGATACGTCATGTGACGCCACTGTAACGACACGAGTTTGGCACCCCTGCTCTACCAGAACTATGGTTTGCTGGGTATATTCAGGTACAAATGTCATAATACATCATTTTTTTAAAAAAAGAAAATACCCATGAAAATTTGTAATGGGATCGGGAAAAGAGAAACCAATTTGATATTTTTCAATGTGAAAGCCAATTTCTCCCTCCTAAAGGAACTGGGGAAAAAAGAATATTATTTATTAGGACACAATACCATGTTCTCTTATCCTCTGTTGGACATTCTTCCTTTCTTAAGAATAATTACCAATGTGAAAAAGACACAGTACAACCACAACTACTTACAAACTAAAGTATTTGATTATTTAATTTTTAACTCCAGCAACAAAATAAACACACATACCTTCAAAGACATCTGTCATTTTACATATATGAGCAAATGTAGCTCCATTGGCCCACGTGTATACCACATCCATCAGGTTTGGTCTGAACAAACTGAGATAGTTTTCCTCATCAACTTCCAATTTAGCTTCTGCTGATACTTTGGCAATTCTTTTCGCACATTCCTTAAAAAGGAAAACCCATTTTATTTAAATCAGCAAATAATTGTCCTTAAGCACACAAACCAGTCATTGTCTAGTTTCTATTATTGAAGGAGAGAGAAAATTTACGTCTTACAGATTTCTTTTATGTTCTAAATAAAGTAATTATTTGAATATAATTATGTAAAAATAGCTTCTACAATAGATTGTAGATATTACTGTATAGTTCCTGTTCCTGTCATGCTTTTTACTCCACTTACATTTTTAAAGTGAAATGCCAATTTCTAGCAATATCTTTAACTTCAAAAATATATCTGAATCTCAGACACTCTCAGAAAAAATGAATTAAAGGGACAGATGGGAAGGCATAACATAGAGTATCCTTGCCAGTTTCCCTTTGTCAAATGTGTGGAATTAGATATATCCACCCAATCCATGACAGCCATATTATGAGAGCTCCCAGTATTTCAAAGGTAGAGTACTCCTGAGGTAAATTCTTCTAACCCATGTTATCCAATCATATTCAACAAAACAATCTGTTGCTCCATAGGAAAAAGTGGTTTCAAAGGCTGACACAATTTTAAATTATGCTGGAAGATTTACAATAAAGTGAAATTCATACGTTAAGACAGTTTGGACCTCAGACATTTGATTATTGAAATTGTGATATAATAAGATTGCAAGACAAGAAAAGCAGGCAAATTATATAGGCTTCTAAAGTAAATAGATGCATTTTACACATTAGAAAAATATACTTGCCACTTTATGTTTAAGCTTTCAATCTGAATTATGTAATACATTTTATACTATGCAAAGGCTCCCTGTATTATTAGATCAACATGCATAGAATGAACTGAAAAACATTTACCTGCATTTGTCGGAGAGGACCTGCTAACTGTTCAGTTAGTTTGGGCATTTCACTAGACTGAAAAAAAGAACGCATCAACAATTTCTATATATTCTACATATTTAAAATTCATGTAACTACCATATAAAATCTTAGTGGAATCAAAAACACTTCACAGACTGTGGTCATCATCACTCTTTTAATAATCTTTTAATAAAGCTTCCTTGCCAATACTGAACACAGAATACTGTATGAGCCTCCTGGATTTTCCCTCAGTGAAATATTATTCTCAGTGTTTTACTACACCTCATTTTGGAACAAAAGGAAAGGATGACATTACTATTACAACTGTGTTACAAACTTGGTCTCTGACATATGCTCTTTAACCAAAATTGACTTTTCTTGCAGAATTTTTTCCATATATATTAAGTGGTCAGATCTATAAATTTCCTCTAGGAATGGCCAGGGTTGTTTGGAGAGCTGAAGAGGCTCTCGCCAGCCTCCCCCCTCACCCCCCTGTCATTTCCTTTTCTTCCGCTCCCCATCACCATATTTACTTAAGAAATCTCTATGGGAATTTACTCCATGCATCTGATGAAGTGAGCCATGAAAGTGCCTGTGTTCATTTCTTTGGCATTATAGTGTATGCAAGTTTAATTGCAGAGTCTGGGTGGCTCATAAAAAAATACCTCATAAAAATACCATGGAACCAAAATAATAAAAATACACAATAAATCCACATAAGCATAATTTAAAAAAAAACCCACAATCATCATGACATCACACTCTCATGGGTTATCTACAGGATGACAAGTACCATTTTGGTTCCATCTGCAAGACTGAAGCATGACTGCAGTTTTATTTAGATGTAACCTTTTCTTTCAAAGATTTCAATAGCTGAACCCGTCTCCCATCTTTTTAGTAACCTACTCTAAAAAGAACGATGGAAATCAACTGGATGTTGCCTAGAACATCTGAATCAAGGGAGGTTTCCTTCATCAGGTGCACAGCTGCCTCCTTCAAAATGGCTGGTACTACCTGCCTCTTAAAGCAGCATTAATCATTCATTATATTATTTCTTTCTCTGGCAGCTTTAACAATGACACATAGCTGAGTTTATACTACAGAGGACTCTAATTCATTTCTTTGAACTCCACAGGTTCAAAAGAATCCCAGATAACATCATTAGACACTACTGCCATCCAATGTGTCAAGCTCCGAGGGAATTCTCAATGAATTCTGTAAACATATCTGTGCAGTCTTGAAGCAACTCTTCCTAACTGTCACTCCCCAAAGGGGACAAGTTTGCTTAATAACCTATTGAAGGAACAATAAGGGCAGAGAATGTAGCCAACATAGTGCCCTATTGCTATTTCATGGAAGCTCGTGCTCATTTTCTTCCCGTATTCTCTATCAATACTCTAAGCATCTTTTCATGTCCTCAAATTCCTGTATATCATGATATAATAAACCTAGTTGGTCTTAGAAGCATCACAAATCCCTTCATTTTTAATTTGTTTTGTTTTAACACATTAGCATGGATACGTCTGTGGAAAAGGTAACTTACATTTTCTTGAAATACAAAGCAGCTTAATAAAGCAGTTGCTTGTTCTGCAGATAAATCATTGAAAAGCCCATTGAACATCATTTCTGTCAGCAAAAGCTCATCTGCACTACAAGAAATTCAATTAATGGCAGCATTAGTCATTTATATGTTTAAAATCAATATTTAAAAAGTCACTCTGCCTTCTTCCAAAATTGGTAAGAGGAAAAACACATTTAAGAGTTCAGATGTCATAGATGTTGGATATGAGAGCTCTAAGAAATTTATCCAGGAGAAAAGGGTCAATGATACAATGCTTTCTGAACTAAGAGTCAACTTGTTTTGTTGGGGATTTGGTTAAAATATCCATATATGTTTTGATTAAACAAAATAAACAATCTTGGCTTAGGTAAGGGAGATAAGAGCTAGTCTTAGCATACTAATAGCTGAGTAAGCTTTGGGGAAACTGCTGACTCCAAGACTTACTATTGCTGAAGCATTACATATTGACCCAGTGACAGCTTTTTCCAGTGATAGCTTCTACTAGTAGAAACAGGTGGGGCAATTTTCAGCAATTTAACAACAGTTGTTGTAAGCTGCCCAGAGTCACTTAGGTATAGGAATTTAATAAATGCACCTTTCCTCCTCAGAATAATTGAAAGATTGCTCAACCTTGCTGTGTTTTATCCCAATCTTATATTAACTTGTATTCAGTAAGGCCCAGAATATCCCTCCACTCAAAAAATTTTACATTAGGGAATTATTTGTATGTATAGTATTTGCTGCATAAATTAAGATGGGAATTTAACAGTGGCACTTCCATGACTTGATTATTTAGGATAGGGGTAAAAAATAAGTTTAGAATGAGCTTAGGAATTCTGATGCACAGCATACTCAGAAGAACTGTGACTGTCTTTGAATAAGAGCTCTGTTCTTTCATATCGGAAAACATTTTTGAAAATTGTTTCAAATGCAGCTTGCTAATTGGCAGAGGACAGGGGATATATAGTCTGCCTGAGTAATACAAGTTAAAGCTCCACTGGGCTCACAGAACCCATTGTACAGTCCTTTTACATCATCGACATCATCTTACCTGCTGATTTCACAAGCAACTCGTCCTTTCATCTCTATGACATCTGAAGAGGTTGCGAAGCCCAATCTTCTAAGGACACGTTTACGACATTTGAGCTCATCCATTTGTAAAACAGTTCTTGCTTTTTTCAATTCCCGTTTAGCTGCTTTTATGTCTACAGCAATCTAAGTTCAGACAGACATTTTAACAGAAATAAGAAACAAAGACAATTTTATAATGCCGTTTTGATCTCCACAATCACTATGGGCCACATTAACACTTGCAAAGCCAGGATAATCCATTTTTATAAATGAGAGAACAGAAGTCAAATGTTTTGTTGAATTATACTGTATGGCCAAAATGGATTTGAATAAACTTATCTGATTGACATACTTTGTCACTGCTTGAAAGATTTATTGTCAGAAAATAAACCAGTCTGTTACAGTCAAGAGATATCATAAAAAAATGGCTCAAGACACACACTTGCCAATTCACAAAACAGATATCAAAAGCAACATTTCATTTTTACTCTGTTCGTTATGTATCTGTCTGTGAGGCAAAGGTCTAACTAAGGGGCCAGAAATTTCCACTCTTTTTTCCCTTCTCAGGAAAATTGGCCATGGTGGCTGTGTGGATGATCACAACTACAGAGCGCACCTAAGTTGATGAATATTACAAGATACAGGAGAGTGACAATTCAAAGGTATTGGGAAATAAATAAAAATCCAATAAAAATCTCAAATCACTTTCTAATTGGCTACTATACTTGTAAAACAAAATCTACTGAAATTTTAATTATGAAAATACTTTGCAGTAGGAATTACCCACATGAGCTTTTTTAGGAGGAGGAGGAGGAAACTATCTCCTATCAGGTCAGAATATTTCCCATTTTTGTTGTTTTGTGCCTTCAAGTCACCGAGTCCTTGTGGTTTTCCTTAGTAAGGTTTTTGGAAAATGGTTACCATTGCCTGCTTCCTAGGGCAGAGAGAAAGTGACTGGCCCAAGATCACCTAGCTCGCTTTGTGCCTAAGGCAGGACTAGAATTCATGGTCTCCTGGTTTCTAGACTTGTGTCTTAACAACAACAAAAACTGGCTCCTTGTGTGGCCCAGAATTCACTTCTTTTTCTAGGATTTTTTAAATGGCTTGAAGATATCAGAAACTGAACCTGTACCTTCTACATTAAACTTTATTCAATGACCTACAATTCCTCTACAAGTAAACATGCCTCAAGTTTGTTCTTTACCTGTGTTTTTCTTTCACAAAGTTTGTATACAGTTTCCAAATTAGAATCATTGTGAAGTGGATGAGAATACATCCTATGTTCAAAGGCTTCTATTTTTTGGATTACTTTTTTCAGACCTGGATCTTTAATGCCCATGTCATCAATAGGATCCAGCAAAGGAACTCCATCAGGAAACCGTTTCTGCACTTCCTTTAAGAAAAATTTAAAAACAAATGAACCCTTAAAACATTTCTTCACTACAGCTGATTCTTGAGAACAGATAACATAGTAGCAAAGAAATTAAACTGAAAAAGAAATCTTCAGACCAAATATTTATTTGATTTTTAAAATATTTCAGTCATGGGATTCCTCTTGGGAGTTTTACAAGAAGAAAACATCCATAACAATTCAAAGATAAAACAAATGTTAAGAAGTATCTAAAATTGTCTTAAAAGTGGACAAGATAAGCATTTCTTTGGTACTACACTTTGCAATCAAAAAGGTTCTCCAGAAAAACTGTATTTCAACCTGCTGCTGAAAGCCAAAAAGATCACAGCAAACCTGATCTTTGCTAGTAAATTGCTCCACCAAAAGGAGGCTATTATGGAGCCCCTTCTTATTATAGCTTTAACTTCTCTAATCTCCTGGTAGTGGGAGACTCCTAAGGAGGTTTTCCCAAATTCCTTCTCTAGGAAGGATGGATTCTAGAGGTGGCCGTGTAGATATTTTGGTGCCACAGCGTTATAGCTTAACATCACACTTTAAACTGAACCTGGATATTACTGCTGTCAATGTGCTTCGAACCCTCTAAGGCGTGGATGGCATTTAGTACGAAGGATATGAACTGTCAGACTTTGCACCATCTGCAACTTTTTAATGTTCTTTAAAGGCAGCCCCATACAGAGCACGCTGCAGTAGTGCAATCAGGCGGTGAGAACAGCGTTTGTTCTTTGGGCTAGGCACTTTGCAAGCATTTACTAAATCTGCTCAATTGTTAATCTTTATTATTTCCTTATTCCTCAAAAGCAGAACATATACACATATACATCACACACACACACACACACACACACACATCATACAACACACACACACACACTATGGCATATACAAGCATACATAAACACACACGTGCTTTACCTGTATTGATTTCAATACACTCTGTCTGTTATCAAGAGGCCTCAAGTCTTTGGGTATATAGAGTCGAACGCTGCTAATGGCCGACAGAAGATGCACCAGGACAGGAACAACCTACTCAAACAGGCAAGTGATCAGTAAACTAAAACTATTAAAGGGATTATATTTTATGCAACATATTCTGAGCACAGTACTATACTTTCATTTTGTTATACAGTATCTATATGGAGAATACGGATTATTTCTGTGAAAAAATCAGTTCAAATTTTGCTTTATTTAAATTTGCTTTATTTTGCTGTATTTAAAATTGAACTCTCTCTTGAAAATGCTTAAGTTATTGAGATAAAAAAATAAACTCACAAAGTGGAGTTATCTCAAAATTTCTAATCTGGTTTTTTTTAAATATCTTTCTGTCATCCTTCAAAACTAAAGGAAAATTCAGGAACAAGGAACCCATGCATTTTGTCTGTGTGTGTGTTTGTATGCACACAAACATGTTATGTATATCTACCCTCACACAAATTGAATTGCATTAATCCCTGGTTTTATTAGAATTCAATGCAGATCTATACCGTACAATTGCTTAACTAGAATTCAGCACCACCAGATGTGGCAATAGTAACAATTTAGACAGTTTACAAATGTTACAAATGTATACATGAGCAGGGTATCAAACACTCTTATAGCTGTCCTTACTAGCTCTAGAACCAGAGGCGGCATACCTTAAATGTCAGCTGCAGGATTTTAAAATTGTTGTTAACCTGTTACCGTGTTTCCCCGAAAATAAGACCCTGTCTTATATTTTTTTTGCCACCCAAAAAGGCACCCGGTCTTATTTTCGG